>JAJOZX010000955.1:695000-982500 GCA_023014485.1 Bathynomus jamesi | reverse complement strand
GTATAAATATTATGATTAATTATATTTAAAAGGGACTTCGTAGTTATGATTATGTAATATATAAACATAATTAGTTAATGATAATGATTACATATAAGTTAACCCTTTAACGACGGATGGTGCCTTAAGGTCCACCAGAAATAATAATATAAATTGTACTACAATGCCTCGTTTCTATAAATGTTTTTACATATTTACATATAGATGTCATTTAGTTGTCGGGAAAGGAACCCAAAATGTGTATCATTTCAGTGATTAGTTACTAAAATATTTAGTTTTGAATAACAATAAAACTTATACGTTCTGGTAACAAGAGTGACTGCATACGCTGCCGGCTCGTTCTTAAAGGGTTAACACAAAGTTTATAGTTAATGTAGGGTAATTTTTTAGGACACGCAAACGAACTTTATAGTAGACATTAGAAATGATTCTTTTTGCAATATACATTAAATATTGGTCATTATAATAGTTATAAAACCTTCGGTATTAAGAATTAATGGTAAACGCAACAATTAGCAGAGCTGGGCACTTCCGCAAACCGCAAATTCCGCAATTGCGGAAGTATGTTTTTCGTTTGCGGATTTGCGTTTGCGGCAAAGTCATCGCAAATTAGTGAATTTGCGTTGCGGAACTAAGACCGCAAACGCAAATCTTTCCACAAATTTCCCACGTGGCCACTGGCCAAGCCCGCTAGTGCTGTGACGCTGCTGTCACTGGCCGCCAATTGGCTGGCAGGCAGTGTTAACTTAATTTAACTTGTGTAATGTAATGTGTGTACAGTTACTACAGTTACAGTACAGTCTTCTCTAACGTGTCTAAGTCTCAAAATTTATGAAATTCAAATGATTAAATTTATTATTTAATTTATTTACTATTTACTTGCAGGAGGTGTTTTTGTTCAATATAATATATCAATATATGTAGTATTTTTATTTCTTCTACAATAGTGATTTATTGTAATAAATTATTTAGCCTTGTTTTTAATAAAAACAAGGCTAAAACATTAAACATTAAAAAGATATAAAAACTTTTTATACCTCTTTAATGTTTTGGATACTTTTTATAGTTAAAATTGCGATTGCGGAATTTGCGGTTTGCGGAAGTGTTTGCGGAAGTGCCCAGCACTGTAAAAATTGGAAATATGGTTTGCGTTTGGGATTTGCGTTTGCGGCACCAAAACTGGCAAGCAGTTTGCGGATTTGCGGTTGCGGAAGGTAAGGTTTGAGTTTGCGGATTTGCGATTGCGGAAGTGATTTTGAGTTTGCGGTGCCCAGCTCTGACAATTAGACAAGTAATACAGTAATTAATCCCAAAATACATTAGTACGATTTCACTATTGCTTTTTTTGCAGATATCCTATTTTGTGATTGGAAACAGTTTCAAGTCACAAAATGGGACATCTGCCAATTGGAGATGATAGAAGAAAGAATAAGGTGTCTTTTCAAACAGAAAACGCATTTTGCCGATTTTGTCGCGTATCCCCTTCTCCCGCTGCGCTATTCGTATGACCTCGTAACATCAGTAGTAGTTCCGTGCGTCGGTCTTTCTTCACACGAAGGTCAAGCTGGTAGCCCCCATCTCTAGACCTAGCCTGGTAGAGGAGCGAGTTGCTCGTTTGCAATCTCCATCGTACATAGTCATCTGGTACCATCCTGTGTTAGACATCCAGTCTTCTTTTGAAGAATTCCACTTAAAGACGTGATTTTCCTGATCTCCTTTAGCAGCTGCTTGAATAATCTTAACCCCCTGACAACCAAGCTATTTTCCATTAGAGTTGAGGGTGTCCCTTGTCTGGCCTTTAGTTTGGGAACACAACACATGCTGCCTTTCGTATTTTTCATTGTTGGTTGGGTGGTTACTGGGTTCAGCTTGAGGTTAGGTACCAGTTTTTCGATAATTTTCCATATGTAAGTTATGGTGTATCTCTTTTCTTTCCAGCGAATATGATTTAATTTAAGAAGTCGTTCCTAGTAGTTGAGTTCTTTGCAGCCATTAATCTTGGCTGCAAAATTTCTTTGAATTTCTTCTAGTTTATTAATTTCCTCCTTTTCATATGGGGACGTCAAGACTGAGCAGTATTCAAGGTTTGGTATGATCAGTGTTTTCAGCAGGGGAATCATTATTTTCTTGTCCCTTCTTTTAAACATTCTCAGTACCTGTCCCGCGATTTTTTTGCTTTGTTTATTGCTATCTGATTTTGTGTCTCAAATTTCGCATCGTTAGTCATTATAACACCTAAATCTATCGCTTTCTTGCTTCTCTGAATTTCCTGTCTATCTGGGGGATAATATGCTACCTGTTTTAGCTACACATTTCTTCCATATCTCAAGAGCTGAAATTTCTCGGTGTTAAATTTCATGTTGTTGTCTTCTGACCATCTGTGTATTCTGTTTGTGTTCCTCTGTAGAGGCCTCCCCATCTTCTGCATTACTGATTTTTCTGCCAATTTTTGTTTGTATCGTCTGCAAACAATATTACTATACTGTTGTTGGTTACTTCACTGTTTACGTCTGTTACCATGATAATGAATAGGAGTGGGATCAATACTGTTCCTTTTTGTACTGAGCTGCGTACTTCCAATTCTGATGTGATATATATATATATGTGTGTGTGTGTGTGTGTTACAGTTTCAAACATTTCAAACATTGACTATAAATCACACACACACACACACACACACACACTCATATATATATATATATATATATATATATATTGCAACATGAAGTTATTCGAGTGTTGTAATAAGGCGGGTCCTTGCTATAAAAGAAAATGCTTAAAAACCGGAGTTGTTGGTTCTTTACTGCTCGAAGAAAGACTTAATTGGTAAACCGAAATTACTTCAGTATGATGCAGTTCTGCTACTATATACGTATACTACGGTAATTAGCAACTATAATAACTTTCACATATACTGTATATATATATATATATATATACATACCGGGTGTCCGAGAATTATCTGTACAATTTTTGGCTGTTATTAAAAGTCAACCATGAAGTGTAGAAATTCCAGTGTTGTCCCATTTTACAGAGAATCTCATTAAGTTCTTTCTGATACCACGTTTTGACAAGTTTTTTAGAAATGTACGCGCGTGACAGACATTGATGATTTAAAAGCAAGAATCACAGCTGCTATTGAGCGAATTGATGTGGATATGCTGCAGCGTACATGGCAACATTTGGAGTATCGATTGGATGTTTTGCGAATCACTAATGGTGCACATATCGAATGTTTGTAACAACGTTACTTTAACAAAAGAAACTTTTGAAAATACAGATTCTAAATAATCTTGTTTAAGAATTTTACGTGTGTTATCAAGAATTTTATTAAAAGATGAAATTGTACAGATAATGTTCGGACACACTGGAATTTCTAAAAAACTTTCAAAACTTGGTATCAGAAAAAACTTAATGAGATTCTCTGTAAAATGGGACAACACTGGAATTTCTACACTTCATGGTTGACTTTTAATAACAGCCAAAAATTGTACAGATAATTCTCGGACACCCGGTACACACACACACACACACACACACACACACACACACACACACACACACATACTTATTTACGCTCTGTATTTTCCAAATATTATTATAATAATTTCACGGGAGTGAAGTACAGAAGAGAATTGGGGTGGGTGGGTGGGGTGGGGTGCTGGAATTCCTTTTCTGGAGCACTTTGTATGGCAGAGACAACGGAATAAATTATAAGGGTCTCTCCTATGAACCTTAAAAAGGAAGGGAGAAAAAAATTCCCGTGGGAAAAAGTTGGCTCATTTGTCTTCTGCAAGCAAACCACAAATCAAATACAAGTTCCTCCAATTTTAAATCATGAAGCATTTTGCATATCGACAATATTATGATGTATTTATTTACGTTTGAAAATTTTATTGATTAAAATGTTGGAAGTTTTTCATATACTTTGCGGAAGATTGTTTGAGCGTTAAAGAAAAAAAGGCGTTAAATACTCGCCTAGATATTAATAATTTAATTAATGAATCAGAAAAGCCAAATATTGGAACAGCTCTCAAACCAAACGAATTTATAGCCCATTGCGCTAACTCCTGAATATCATTACCAGCACAATCGGGGGTCAAACCTCCGACCTCAGTTTCTTCACTTTCCTTGTGTGGAAATTATGCTTTACCTTCTGAACCACGTGCGTTGGCACCCACCTGAGAGAGAGAGAGAGAGAGAGAGAGAGAGAGAGTTACAAGGAGTTACAAGGAAAAGAAGTACCTCAAAAGGCCTTGCGGCCCATACCGAGGAGGTACCAATGGCAACGGGTGCCAGGGAAAATTTTGTGAAAGTTTATTTTTCTTTCAACTATCCTAGCAGTAGTAGAAAACTGGATAGAAAAGTAGAAGGCGCTCTCCCCACCCTCCGCTCCCTCCTTGCCAGAGGCAGGTACGGAAAAAGGTTGAAGAAAATACCTTGACCCTGGAAAAGTAGCCAAGGAAATTTTACAGGAAAGTGGAGAATATATAAATAGCTCTATATTTAGCTTGCTCACAGAGACACCGAGCAAGCGAACTCCTGCAGAGTTTTCTGAGGTTTTAATCTTAAACTATGAGTGTGTTCAGTACTTTGTCTAGCCTATTTGTAAACAGATTTACACTTTCACTGGAAACAACCTCTGAGGGAAGTTGGTTCCAGATATTAACTATTTTATAGGAAAAGAAATTTCCGCAGACTGAGGTCCTAAATGTCTTTACACACTCAAATAGTGTGCAAGATTTGGTCTACCCTTTTCTTGAACTGATCCACAGAGGAACTGTTCACAACTTCCGAAGGTAACCTGTTCCATGTGTCACAGATCTTGTACGTAAAGTAATTCCCACACACACTAGTCCTAAACCGTTTCAAATCCAACTTCCAACCATTGTTGCGAGTTGGGTTATCATTTAAACTAAACATACTTCTAAAATCGACATCGTTGAACCCTCGTAAGAGCTTGAAAACCTCGATCAGTTGACCGCGCAGCCTCCGAGTTTCAAGCGAAAACAAGTTCAGGGCGCGTAACCGTCGATTGTAGCCCATATGCCTAACGGAAGGTATTAACTTTGTGGCCCTCGCCTGCACTCGCTCCAGCCTCTCAATATCTTTCCTGAGGGTGGGCGACCAGAACTGCACAGCATACTCCAGGTACGGCCGAACAAGGGAATTGTACAGTGAGAGCACAATCTCCTTGTTCCGAAACTGAAATTGCCTCCTGATATAACCCAATAGTTTCTGGGCTTTCTTTCCACCTCTACACACTGTTTCGTAAACTTAAGGTCGCTGCTAATTAGCACACCCAAGTCCTTTTCTAAATCAGTCACCTCGATATTACTGCCCAACATCGAGTAGTCCGACTTGGGATTGGCGTAGCCAATGTGCATCACTTTGCATTTACCCAAGTTAAACGGCATTTGCCATTTTTCGGACCACTCTCCTATCCTACCTAGGTCCGCACGCAGTTCCTCGATCGCTTCGGGCGTCCCAACATTGGCCCCAAGCTTGGTGTCATCAGCGAATTTGGCGATCCGACTGACGATGCCACCGTCGATATCATTTATGTAAATGGTAAACAACAGTGGCCCCAAAACGGAACCCTGAGGAACCCCACTAGTGACCGAGGCCCAACCCGAACTAGCCCCTTTAATTACCACCCTCTGCCGCCTATTCCTCAGCCAGTTTTCAATCCACCTACCTATTTCCCCACCGATACCCAGCGCGCGCACTTTCGCCATTAGCCGGCGGTGAGGTACCTTATCAAAGGCTTTCTGAAAGTCGAGAGAGAGAGAGTTACAAGGAGGAGTTACAAGGAAAAGAAGTACCTCAAAAGGCCTTGCGGCCCATACCGAGGAGGTACCAATGGCAACGGGTGCCAGGGAAAATTTTGTAAAAGTTTATTTTTCTTTCAACTATCCTAGCAGTAGTAGAAAACTGGATAGAAAAGTAGAAGGCTCTCTCCCCACCCTCCGGTCCCTCCCTGCCAGAGGCAGGTACGGAAAAAGGTTGAAGAAAATACCTTGACCCTGGAAAAGTAGCCAAGGAAATTTTACAGGAAAGTGGAGAATATATAAATAGCTCTATATTTAGCTTGCTCACAGAGACACCGAGCAAGCGAACTCCTGCAGAGTTTTCTGAGGTTTTAATCTTAAACTATGAGTGTGTTCGGTACTTTGTCTAGCCTATTTTTAAACACATTTACACTTTGACTGGAAACAACCTCTGAGGGAAGTTGGTTCCAGATATTAACTATTTTATAGGAAAAGAAATTTCCGCAGACTGAGGTCCTAAATGTCTTTACACACAGGATCGTCTTGCGACTGACGACTGACGAATTGGGTCGTGACGACTTTGGGGATTCTGGGGAATTGCGTCGCGGTCGCTGCAGCGTGCGGTGCTCCTATTCCGTCAATGTAAATTCACACGCGACTCGGGTCGTCACGATCCAATTCGTCAGTCGTCAGTCGCGAGACGATCCTGTGTGCGGGCGGCTAATTTCAAATTTTAGTATCATTATAAAAACGCAAGACTTAAACAGTTGAAAAACTAATTCAAAATACTAATCGTTGCACATCGTTTTTTACAAAATCCTTGGCCTGTGTTTATATGTCTGTAAGTTGGGGTGTCAATGGGGTGATGTCCACATCGGAATCGTGCTAAGTTAACTCGATCCGATCTGCTCAGGCTGGTCTCTGACCTGTTATTGGGTGGTGGCTTCGCACCTAGGACGGACCGAGTCGTGTCAGTGCTTTGTGGGTTAGGTGTGTGTGTATGTGTTTTCTGTACTGTGTGATGTCTGTGGGGCGTGGTATGGAATGGAGTATTTGGTTATAATGTCTCTCTGGTGTTACCTTAATGGTGGGAGGTGTTGGTGCATGATTGTACATGTAGTGGCAAGGGTGTTGTGGGTTAGTTGTCGCTTCTGCCATGAATTGTGTTCCCCTCATGTTTAAATGTTCCCTAATTTTCAGTATTTTTGTTTCTGTGTGCGGGTGTTTTACTGGTGTTGTTTGAGTACATCCTGTAATGATACGAAATGCGTTGTTTTGTATTGTCTGTAAGGTGTTTATGTGTGTGTTTGAGATAATGGGTCCCCAGCATGGGCTAGCATAGTCCATAACTGAGCGAATATATTGTTTGTATATGAGTGATGTTGTTTCCTGCTGGTGTCCAAAGTTTGTGCCTGTTAGTACCCTAAGCGTGTTAAGTCTTGACGTACATTTATTTTTAATGTCCTGAATGTGGTTTGCAAAAGATTGTATGTTTTATGTGACCCCAAGTATTTTGGTCCTGTGAGTGTGTGGAATGTTGGTGTTGTTTAGTGTAAGCTGTGGAGTTATCTGGTGTTCTTTTGTGTTGCTTGTTAGCAAGGTGATGGTTAATTTTGTGGGCGCTACTTTGAATCTATTGTGTGTGAGCCAGTCTTGTATACTGTTTATGTATGTTTGTAGGTTATTTGCAGCGGTGTCGATGTTGTTGTGGGTGGATGTTAGAGTGATGTCACCTGCATATGATGATAAGGTAAGTTTGTTATCTATGGTGGTTGGAATGTCATGCATGTATAAGTTGAAGAGTGTTGGTGAGAGAACAGAGCCTTGAGGGACCCCGTTCGGAAAAAGCTTGTTTTTGGATGACTTGCCATTAAATGTGACATGCGAGTATCTTCCTGAAAAATAGTTGCTCAGCCACCTTTTGGTGTTATTGTGCATGTTTGTGTTAAGTATTTTGTTTATGAGAGGGAAACGTGGGATAGCATCAAATGCTTTACTAATGTCTATTGTTGCTAATAGTGTACGTTGAGCTGGTCGTCTGGAGTTGATGCCATCCATGATGTGCTGCGTGAGGTTAGTGAATAATGTCGTGGTTGAGTTGTGAGGTCTGAATCCATGTTGAGTAGGCGATAGTGGTATGTGTGGGTTGGTGATTTGTAAGATTGTCTTTCTGTTACTCTGGACGGTGTGCATAGTAAAATAATGGGTCTATAGGAAGCTGGTTCCGTTGGATTTTTGTTTGGTTTGAGTTGTGTAATAATTTTACCTTGTTTCCATATGTTAGGAATAATACAGTGTTGGTATGAATATGTGCTGATGTTTGTGAGAGCTAGTATTTCCTGTGGGCCCAGGTGTTTAAGGTGTATGTTAGATATGTTGGGGTCTAGTAGCCTTCGAATTCTTAATGTTTTTGATGATCTTGGTGGTCTGGTCTGTGTTGAAGGGTGTGATGATCGTGTCTAGTCTGTAGATTTTCTTGTGTCTGACTGTTTGTCTGTTTGCGTGTTTCTGGTTGTTGTCTCTGTTTAAATGACTTATCTTTGCGTAGTGATTAACTAGAATGTTAGCTTGTTGTGTATATGTTGGGATATTATTTTGGCTGCGACAGATAGCCGCGTGTGAGGTGTGAATGCCACTGTTAGAGTGGATAATGCTGTTTATGGTCTTGTTTAGTCTGGATGTATCTGTGGAGTTGTTTAGTGTTGTTATGAATTCCCCAAATATTTCTGTTTATCTTTCTTTAAGTTTGTTGTTTATTTCTGTGTTGAGCTGTTGTATTTGCTGTTTTATGGCTTCTGTGTGTGGTGTTTGTGTGTTATGTTTGAGGTTGTTACGTTGCCTTATAAAGTGGGCTATTTCTCTAGTGTAATTTGGGTTGTATTTCCTAATGTTGCCCTTGGGTATGTATTTGTTTGCATTATTGATGATCTGATTGAATGTCTTTCGTGTTGTATTTGTGTTTATGATGGATGTGCTGTTTAATGTGGTGAATTGTTCCTCGGTCCGTATTTTGAACTATTCCCAATCAGCCTTCTTGTAATTTCTGTAAGTGTACCTAAGGCTGCTGGGGCAGAATGCAGAACGTGTTGTAATGATGATGGGCAGGTGGTCTGATGACAGTTGTTTTTCTGTTCTCCATTGTGTATGTGTTGCTAGTGAGGGGGAACAGAACGTTATGTCTGGGGAGGAGTTTGAGTATCCTGCTTGATGTGGTATGTGTGTATGTTCTTCTGTATTGTTAAGAATGAAGAAGCTGTTTAGTTGTGTGGCTATGTTGGCGCCTTTGGTGTTGCTTTGGTTGTGCAGGTACCAACTAGTGTCTTTAGCGTTGAAGTCTCCTCCTAAGATGACATTAGTGAGAGAGGCCAGATTGTGTAACTGTGAATTGTAATTGGCTGGCACCTGAGGTGAACTATCTGGTGGGATGTAAATGTTAATGAGTGTGGTGGTGTGTTTTGCGCGTGTTTTAATGTTAACTGCCTGTATTTCTATCGTGTTATCTGCTTGGATTGTGTTTGTAATGTTTTGTGTGGTATCAGTGTAGCTAATGCTTTTACGTATGTAAGTGATGAGTCCACCCCCGTGACCCCCAGTACGATCTTGACGGATCGCCGTGAAGTCAGGGATGGTGGGTGTTTTGTGTATGCATTTTAGTTTTGTTTCTTGTATAAGTGCTATGTGAATGTTTTGTTTGTGTACGAATTCCCTAAGCTGCATGATTTTGTTTGTGAGGCCATCTACGTTGTACTATATGTTAATATTATGCTTCTGTATGTGTCTCATGGTCCTATTGTGTCTATGTCTTTGTGTATGGTGACTTGTGTCAATTGTAGTGGGGCCTTGATTAGTCTTAATGTCGCCGGAGAGTAAGAATAGTCCGGGGAGCACGTCCGGCACGCAATTGCTCCCCGTAAATGAAAAAATAGCACGCTGGTATAGGTCCGCCCGCGGGAGCCGATCGGCACTCTGACCGTGCCACGCAACAGGCCGTCGACTGCCAGTCTGGCCAACCGTACACAGCCCGCCGCTGCACGGAGATTTGAGGAGGTTTGGCCACCAGCGCGTTGATGTCTTCGGTTTGACGTCGCTCTTCTTCGCGTTGACGTTCCACGTTTTTTCGTTGACGTTGACGCGCTGATGTGTCCTGCGCTGGAAGATACAGCCACTGCTAGAAGCTTCCTCGTCAGCTGCTAACTTTGGGTTTTAATACCGTGTGTAGATTCAGTTATTACCGTGAGTTTATTAAAAGAACATTCTCTGTCATTTTATGCTTATCCTTCGTCTGCAGTTTTGTGTTGTTGCTCTCTTTGTTGGAGTTCTGAAAATGTATTGCCCGCCTGTCTGCTAAATTGCTCTAATATGGACTCTGTTTCTTCTCTTTCTTCTTCCTTTAATTTACACTAGAAATATGTCTAAAAATCCAATACAGATCATCTTGGGAAGAATTTACACATGCTAGAGTGCTCCTGATCTTCGTACACGCAACAGAGAATAGCAGTCGTAAATTATCTGTTTTCATTAAATAATAATCTTGGAGTTGTTTGATGAAGTGACTTTATCGACTAGGCGAACATGTTTGTTGGCTATCGTACTGAAAACACTGCTTTGGTGAGTGTTTATATATTATACCCGTAAGACGCTCTAGTCATGCATACATAATTCAGGATCATTTCACCTATAAATAGTTCTTTCGCTCTTTGGAATTTCTTCTTTAATGCCCTTTCTAAAATACCTATATGCCCCATTCACTAACCTTTTAAAACCTCTATCCCCGATGTGTCTGTAAAATCCCTCTTCCCTATCAACTTTTCAAGAGATTCTTATTTGAACTTTCGTAGAAAGATTTCAGATTTCTCCGCAAATGGAATGTTCATAATTCCTTAAATTCGTGTATATGTTACAGGGAATCTGCGTAACTAGGGATTTCATGAAATCTCTAAAATGTTCAGCGATTTCACGTAAGGTTAAGTCGTAATATTTTCGTTAAACCTACGGGAAAATTATCGAATGCCCGGTTAGGTCAACTGTACGTCTTTCATGATTGGTTTGGTTAAGTGGTGATATTTTCGTTAATTTTAACGAAAATATCACGACTTAACCTTACATGAAATTCCTGAACATTTTAGGGATTTCATAAAATCCCTAGTTACACAGATTCCCTGTAACATATATAGTAATATTAATGGAAATTTTACTGGATTTGCGCGCATGAATTTTATTAATTTTTACAAAAGTTGAATAATTTCTCTATTTTTAAAAGTTACAATTCGTCTCAATGAATAAACACAATTTTAATATATGAATATTCACACGTGGATTATTTCACTATCTCGATTTTTTCTTGTCAACAACAGTTTCGCCCGAATGAGTCATTCAAACGATTTCTTGTTGCCCCACCTTGGGGTACCTACACAGGGCCGTTTCTAGCCATTAGGGGGCCCTAAGCAGTATACCCATTTGAGGCCCCACCCCTCCATCCACCAACTCACGCTTTACTACATCACCTCAGAAAATTAAGCATTTAGGAAAGTATAAGCATATAGTAAGAATAAAGTTAAATAATATAGAAATAAGATCTCACGATAGTTATTTACACATAACGACCAAAACGTTTCGTTTGTCTCCGTTTTTCACATTTGTCTCATACAAAACTTTAATTAATACGATAATAATAATAATAATATTAATAACAACTTCAGCTATATTCCTATTCTTGTCCACTGAGCTATGACCTGGGAGCCTGTCTAGGGGCCCCCTAGTAGCAGCGGGGCCTAAGCGGCCGCTTAATCTGCTTATGCCAGGAAACGGCCCTGTACCTACAGTTTAATGTGGAATCGGAATCATAACCTTGGCAAGGAAGATCCAAAGGAAACACCCTTAATCGTTCAAATTTGAAATCACAGAATCCGAGCCGAGATTCGAACCCGCACCCTTCACATTTCAGATTAACAACCCAGTATCTTAACCACTATCCAGGTGATATATATATATTAGCATTTTCACATCCTTTGTTCCCTATTCATGTGGGAATAGACTTAGTTTTGAGTCCAGTTGTTCGAAATCATTTCATTGTCTTATTTACTTAAGCGTTTCACATTGTTTCGTTTTGTTTAAATTATCAAAGTTCAGTGTACGTTCGTTCGGCAAACAGTTCAAAACAAAGTGAAACTCTTACCGAAAGCGACAAAACTTTTGTGGACAAAAACTACGATACAAAAACTGGTTCAAATTGGAGAATCTTCTTTGTGCCTTCTGAACATAAAAGAAATCTGTGTTTATTCGCATTTCTTAAATTAAACTATAAATTATATATATATATATATATATATATATATATATATATATATTACAGTCAAAGTGTGTAATCAGCTATTTCGCGTAATGGCTGAATCTTTTAGTCATTTCGCGAAATGGCTGTTTCACTTGGTCATTTCGCGAAATGACTAAAATCTCCAGCCATTACGCGAAATGGCTGAAATTCCACCTTAGTCATTTCGTGAAATGGCTAAAATGACTTTTGTCATGAATTCATAGAAATAACAAACATCACAATAAAATTGGAAACCTTTATTTAACTAACTAAATCTGCTAAAACATACATACATCCACAGGTCTGTTCAAATAAGTGAGAAACACTTCAAGTACACATTTGAACATATTTGAATTTGAATTTTCAATATAGAGGGTTCAAATACTAACCGGGCCTTCAATGTTATTCCGATGTCCGCCAATGAAGGCCCAGTTTGGTCAACTGTATGCCCTTGACAATTGGTTAGGTTAAGTCGTGTTATTTTCGTTAAAACTAACGAAAATAACACAACTTAACCTAACCAATTGTCAAGGGCATATAGTTCACCTAACCGGGCATACAGTTGACTTAACCGGACAAATTATCTTGTACGAAATGACCAAGGTGGAATTTCAGCCATTTCGCGTAATGGTTGAAGATTTTAGTCATTTCACGAAATGACCAAGTGAAACAGCCATTTCGCGAAATGACTAAAAGTTTCATCCATTACACGAAATGGCTGGTTACACACTTTGACTGTAACATATACACACTAAAAATAAATTTATATTACGTAAAATAACAATGGTTAGAATAGCGATATTGTATAGATATGAAGAGCTATATCACAAAAACTTTTAAATCATTATGTTTTACGAAGCTTATATGTACTTTATTCTATCTTTTATGAATATCTCGTGTATAATAACTTCATTTTGTAATATCTTCTTATTATTGAAGAATAAAGAACTTTGTTTCTTTTTGTTTGACGTATATTTTCAGTTATAAATAGAATAAATATCATTTTATCGAAATTCTGAATTAAATGGCATATTCTGTTTATTTATTTATTTTGTTGTTACGCCATTACAGCCCATTTAGGAGTCCAACATCTTGTTTTCATATCTCCCTCTATACATTCACAGAAGCTAAATCTAATACAATTTGGAACGGATAACTTCGTACTTGGAGTATGTCCGAAAACAGATGCGGACGACGCGATATCCTAAGTCTCAAAGTTAAGCAAAGCCAAGCCTAACTCTCTTATTGGTATAAAAGACTGTGGGAACAATTCCAAAACATTTGAAAAGTAGAATAAGGAAACGAGTCGGGAAGGGAAATAAAATGGAATGTATTAAATGTGCAATGGAATTTTGCTTGTATTTTATTTATTACCTTTATCAGTTCAGAATAAATGTAGACTTATTAATAGGTTTTTCTTGTATATATATACACACACACACACACACACACACACACACACACACCGGTGTATATAATATATATATATGATGCAAACCCACGAGGAAGAAGAAAAATGATTCAAAGGTCTTTCGTGTATTCAGAAGTACACCTCGTCAGGGTGTACTTCTGAATACACAAAAGGCCTTGAAATAATTTTTTTTTTCCTTGTGGGTTTGCCTCAGTCATTCATTTCATGTGTTTAGTTGTAAAATTCATCCCATATATATATATATATATATATAAAAGCGACAATGGGTCTGGGTAGTAGTTGGATGGGAGACCGTCTTCCACGCCCAGTTTATGTAGCGACCCGTGGTTCGGATCCCACGTAAAACTGTAGGTCCCCCCCGTCATATGACCTTAGATGGTGCGAAGGAGGTTAAACAACCCCTTCCCTAAGGAGAAGTCAATAGCTTTGATATTAACCCAGAGATATGGCCGATCGACATTGAACTATTACAGACAATGTGAAAGAGTCTATTTGAAACTGAACAAGGCTATCTGTGATGAGAGTTTCTTGTCTAAGTGCAAAAGTTATAATATTGTGCCTAATTTCCTTAGATTTAAACTTTATAAACGCCTCCATAACTCCAAACTATATAAATCATGGCTACATAAATTATTAAATTTGGAGCTTCAATCGAAAACTAAAACAGTGAGTTTTCTCAAGCTGAAATATAAAAATTCTCTGTTTGGTCTAAAATCTAGGGTGTCTTATATTGATTACAGAACTCCGAATTTTAGAATCTTTGTACATCTATAGAAACAAACCCTCCCTTAATAATAATAGCTCATCCTACAAATTACGACTCTTTTGACAACCAACCGTGTTTCACAGATATAACCTTTCTAATCCTCTGACCACCTAGTGTTCTCTTAGACTTTGCCAAGTATGGAGGTGGATGTAAACATTGTGTATTTACCTATTGAGGTAATTTAATTTTAGTTTTTATAGTGATGAAATTTAATTTAATTTTAGTTTTTATAGTGATGAAATTTAAATGTTTTTAATTTTGTATTGATGCAATTTTCATTTTGCTTTAAGGTTTTAATTTTAATGGTCTTAATATTGTATTGATGTAACTTTCACTTTTCAATTTTGTTTTAAGGTTTTAAGACTTAACTCACTGATGATGACAAAAGATTTGTCGAAACGTCTGATGTACAAATAAATGAAAATGTTTGCCGTTGTGTTGATCCTTCTTTTCATCTGTAAGCTCCGGTTCCCTAAGGAGAAGTCAATAGCTTTGATATTAACCCAGAGATATGGCCGATCGACATTGAACTATTCAGACAATGTGAAAGAGTCTATTTGAAACTGAACAAGGCTATCTGTGATGAGAGTTTCTTGTCTAAGTGCAAAAGTTATAATATTGTGCCTAATTTCCTTAGATTTAAACTTTATAATAAACGCCTCCATAACTCCAAACTATATAAATCATGGCTACATAAATTATTAAATTTGGAGCTTCAATCGAAAACTAAAACAGTGAGTTTTCTCAAGCTGAAATATAAAAATTCTCTGTTTGGTCTAAAATCTAGGGTGTCTTACAGAACTCCGAATTTTAGAATCTTTGTACATCTATAGAAACAAACCCTCCCTTAATAATAATAGCTCATCCTACAAATTACGACTCTTTTGACAACCAACCGTGTTTCACAGATATACCCTTCCTAATCCTCTGACCACCTAGTGTTCACTTAGACTTTGCCAAGTATGGAGGTGGATGTAAACATTGTGTATTTACCTATTGAGGTAATTTAATTTTAGTTTTTATAGTGATGAAATTTAATTTAATTTTAGTTTTTATAGTGATGAAATTTAAATGTTTTTAATTTTGTATTGATGCAATTTTCATTTTGCTTTAAGGTTTTAATTTTAATGGTCTTAATATTGTATTGATGTAACTTTCACTTTTCAATTTTGTTTAAGGTTTTAAGACTTAACTCACTGATGATGACAAAAGATTTGTCGAAACGTCTGATGTACAATAAATGAAAATGTTTGCCGTTGTGTTGATCCTTCTTTTCATCTGTAAGCTCCGGTTCCCTAAGGAGAAGTCAATAGCTTTGATATATATATATATATATATACACACACACACACACATACAGTATATATATATATATATAGAAGCACATTTTATCAAGAATAAGTTACCTTTTAAGTTCATGTAAAGATAAAAGATTTTCCTTAGGCTCCTTTAACGAGCATGAAGAATAGAGTATACGAGTATAATGGACGCTCTTTTTTGCCCCATAAAGCTCATTGCATACCGTTTTCATGGAGATCAAACTGCGTCACTGTTCGTAATAAAGGTTGAAGAGATTTACTGTTCTTAATGAAGGAAATTCTTTTCGTATGAACAACCGAAAAAATTCTCGCGAACCTATGGCACGCGTGCCCATTTGCCTGGCACGCCTAAGCATAGAAATTGTTATCCAAAAAATGAGTATAAAATAATAGAGTTAATATTTATAATTTTGGCGTAATATATATAAACTTTGGTGGGCACCGAATTTTTTTTATGGTTTACAGTTTTTTTTTGGCACGTGACTGTAAAAGGTTCGCCACCCCTGTTATATACTATGAAACCTATATAACTTATACCTATCTTTAGAAAGTCTACAGCTCTCTTTCCAAAGACTTTATTTTACTTTAAACACAAACAGCTTCTTTTGAAAATGTATGCATCTTAAAAGCCTATTGTGAGGAAGGAAATCAATACCATGAGGCCATACAAAGAAAAAAGAATTTAAAAATGTTTACGCTTATGGGATTTTAGAAAGTTTAGAGCCTTTTATTACAATTATATAGCTACTACTATGCTACTACTAATGATACTACTATTAATAATATCTAATAATGCAGGGATACTTATCTCGGCATAATTTAATAACAAATACAAATACAAAAAAACACGAAATCAGTTGCAAACCTAATTACTGCCTCTATTAGTGTCATTTTTCTGTTCAGATATATATGTTTCGAAGCTCTTATTTCATAATTTTGGCCTAAATCTGCTTTCATCTGCCGTTCTCGACACTTCCTATTACCACGAAGTCTTTTTACTACTTTCTGGCTGCGCATCAAGGGAAGATACTGCTCTGGGCTCGTTAGGATCTTCTACTTTGTTCACCTTTTAAAGACTTATTATTAAAATGTGAGGGGAGAAAGCGATACGACAAGAAAAATGGGGTCCAGCCATAATGAAGGCAGAATAAGGCTCCAAAAATGAGAGAGAGAGAGAGAGAGGAGAGAGAGAGGACGCATACAGGCATAGGCACATTGGGCACGTACCTATAGTTGATATTGAATAAACTATAATATGAATGTACTGTGTAAATAAATTGTGTGCGAGCAGCTTTATAATAATCTATATTATAATAAGAGAGCTGTCCGTCTGTCCGTCCGTCCGTCACACTTTCAGAAATTGAGAAAAAAATTCAGAAATTGTATTACGGGCGGAAATGTGAAGCTCAAGATTTTCATGACTGTGTTCTTTTCTGTAGTTTAGCCTGTCTGTTTGTCTGTTTGTGAAATTTATCCCGGGCAGTAATGGGGAAGGGTGGGGGGTGGGGTAATGTGGGATGGGTGGGGTAATGGGGATGGGTGGGGGTAATGGGGGAAGGGTGGGGGGTGGGGGTAATGTGGGATGGGTGGGGTAATGGGAGGGGTGGGGGTAATGGGGGAGGGGGTTAGCCCCAAGTTGCATGAATGGGGGTGAGGAGGTTTTGGGAGATACCAGATTCAGAATGTTGACACAATGTGAAGCTCAAAATTTTCACGGCTGCGTTCTTTTCTGTAGTTTAGCCTGTCTAACCGTCAGCGAAGCGACGGGAACTGTACTAGTAATAACTAGCAAAAGGTCGGCGCTACGCGCCGATTTTGCTAGATCTGCGGTGCTTCGGCTGAATTGTGGGCCTACGGCGTATTTTATTTTGAACATCAGTAGCCCTTTATCTGGATATCATTCCTATTCCTCTCACCTTGGGCCTCAGTAATTGGGGTGCCTGCGGCCTTCCAGTTACTGGCAAACCAATTATTCATTCAATAAAACTACAGAAAAGAACGCAGCCATGAAAATCTAAAACTTCACAAATCTTAATACAATGAACTCGGATTTGAAGCCTAAGATTTTCATGACTGCGTTCATTTCTATAGTTTTATTGACCAAATAACTGAACCGACAGTAATTGGGGGCCCTGCGGCCCGCCAAATCATAGTTTTCATTGTTTCGAGTGCATCAATAATATGTCATAGTGTTCCATTAGTTGTGATAAGCATGATCTTCCTGACCGGAATTGATGTTGGTTATCATTTTTTTTTCTGAGTTTCCCCATTAACCCCACCCCCTCCCCATTACCCACCCCTCTCCCCAAATACCCCCTCCCCCACCCTCTCCCCCATTTACCCCCACCCTTCCCCCATTACCCCCAAGGGGGGAAGGGGGCTGGCACCTTGCAAAGGATTCACTTTAATTTTTTTTTTGGTTACATATATATATCGCATCTATTTTTCTGAGTTTCCCCATTAACCCCACCCCCCTCCCCCATTACCCCACCCCACCCCTCCCCATTTTGTGCCAAAATTATGATTAAAAATGAAGAAATGGGAAGAACTGTACCCCTAAAAGGGGGGGCAGGATTTATGTTAGGGAATTTTTTTTTAGCATGGTCACTGCGCAATAAAAAGACGCATCGAATGGTGAAAACCGTATTGTTCTACACCAATTGTAGCGACCTGTAGGTGTGCGCAAAAAAACTGTTACATATATATATATATGATGAATAAAACCACGAAGGAAAAAGAAACACAAGTCCCTCCTTCCGATTCGCCTCAGAGAAATGGACGACCATCCGTTCAACAACTTTAGCAGAGTAATTTTAAAGAAACATATTGAAGTCACCAGACAAAATGAGTGGTCCACCTTCAAAAATTTAGGCATTGCCAAACGTAATGTTTTGACTGTTATTCCCCAACCGTGGATCCAACCTTTGTTTGATGAAATTTACAACGAGTTGCGTCGGAGAACTTCTTCACTTCGAAACATTTTGGATCGCAAAATTAAAAGTCTCATTCGAAATAGTCAGTGGAGTAAAAAAGCAAGCTCAAAGTGTGTTTTGAACCTTTCTTCGAAAAACATTAGTGACGATGCAAAAAGTGCCCTTGGATTTGGTATGTCCTTTTATATTGTTAAAAAACCTACTGCTTTACAAATTTGTCATAGTCTTGCTTGTTTTGAAAAACAGTGTAACCTTCCTCAGTTTTTGGTTAACATAGTTAAAGGCCTTGTCTATGGTGCTGCGAATATTTCTTACGAAGATAACTTTCCTAAACGTTTCCGCAATAGCCTTTCACAATTAAAAAAAGATAGTGAGCTCCATATTACTAAAGCAGACAAGGCTAACACCTTAGTCATTATGGACAAAGTGGATTACATTGGAAAGATGAATGAGCTGCTTCAGGACCCCGCCACATACGTGAAACTTAGGAAGAACCCACAGGATGATGTCATCAAATCATTCAATAGTGGCTTGAAACGCATTCTCAAAGATCATAAGGACTTAATTCCCCTTTTTTTGTCCACTTCACCTGCTCTGCCTTACCTTTATGGTCTTATTAAAACCCACAAACCGGGTAACCCTATGCGCCCTATTATTAGCTCGGTGGGCTCTATTACCTATAAACTCTCCAAATGGCTTGTTAATGTTTTGTCCCCCATTCTTGGAACTGTCTCGGATTCACACGTAAAAAATTCCATGGATCTCACTGAAAAATTGAATAATGTTCGCATTAATACCAACGATAGATTGATCAGTTTCGACGTTTGTTCATTGTTCACAAAAGTGCCGATTGATGATATGCTTGACTTTCTCGCCCGAGAATTACATAACTATGATTTACCATTACCTGCACACACTGTTTTGGAACTTATTAAGCTTTGTATCAAGGATTGTAAATTCACTTTCAATGGCGAGCATTATCAACAAGTTTTTGGGATGGCCATGGGCAACCCTTTGTCGCCCCTTCTCTCCAATATTTATATGGAGTTTTTTGAAATTACTTACATTCCGAGAATCCTGGGGGTTGGCATCCCTTGGTTGCGGTACGTCGACGATATTTTGTGTATCTGGCCCATGAATCGTGACCTGGATGACTTCCTCCTTCAGTTAAATGACCAAGTCCCCTCCATTAAATTTACTTTAGAAGTGGAACAAGACAACTCAATCCCGTTTTTGGATGTGCGTGTTCATAGGGATAGCCCGGGTTTTAAGTTTAGTATCTATCGGAAAAAAACAAACAATTTGTCCTACGTACACTTTTACTCTGGACATGACACCCCTATTAAAAAGGCCATATTTTCCTCAATGTTTCTCCGCGCTCTTAGGATCGCCAGTCCGGAATACATCGATGCCGAATTGGAAAATATCAACGGTATTGGAAGTGAGTTGTGTTACCCATCTGCGTTCATGGAATCTTGTCTTAATAAGGCTAAACGAACCTTCTATCGTGTGAATAATAACACTCGCACCTTGTCAAAGAATATTTTAGTACTTCCATTTTTCCCGGGCTTCTTAGGCATTGCTAATGTACTTAAACTTTTGGATATCAGTGTAGTTTTTTCATATAACAATATTGTGAAAAACATCATAGTAAAAAATAGCCCTACCAATAATTTAGGCATTATCTATAAAATTGGGTGTAAGCAATGTGATTCCTTTTACATAGGTCAGACGGGAAAGGATTTGCAAACGCGTGTAAAACAGCATCAATATTCCGTTAGAACGGGACAGTTGTCCAGTGCCCTTTTTGTCCATTTGTCAGAGTTATCCCATTGTATTGATTGGAATAATGCTTCAGTTTTGTTTCACTCTAGCAACATTGTTAATAGAAATATTCTTGAGTCGGCTATAATTCAACTTACAAATAACCTTAACATGAGTAAAGGTCTGTTTCAACTCGATCCCGTTGCTCTGAATTCCTTCAGAATGGATTTAAACAAAAAGGGCAGGTTGTTAAATCTTTGGTAAAAATTTGTTTTTGTCTTTTTTCCTTATAAATCTGTAGGTTTCTCTTACAATTTTATTTTTCAATTTTTTGCTGTATGCGTGTATGTGTATGTATGTATGTGTATGTGAGTATGTGTGTGGTCATTGCAGTTAAATGTGTGTGTATGTATATGTGTGTATATGTATGTATGTATGTGTGTATATGTATGTATGTATGTATGTATATATATGTGTATATATATATATATATATATATATATATATATATATATATATATATATACCTTACCTTACCTTACAACCTCACAAAGGTTCTGCGCGATGATTTCTCATTTCGCGAAGGTCAAGCTTGTATGTGTATATATATATATATATATGTGTGTGTGTGTGTGTGTGTGTTTGTATATATGTATGTATATGTATATATATTTGGTTATGCGGGTATACATGTGTAGGTATTATTTGTAATTTTTTCAATTTATATTTATTTTTATTTCTTTATTCTTTTGCGACCTACCGTTTTTTCAGACAATAATTATAAAAACAAATCTTTGGTAATTTTTTCCCTTATGCATATATATATATATATATTCTGTATATATTGCGTTTATATTTCGTATATATACCGTATATATGTTGTATATATTTTTATGGTTCTTTATATATCATCTAGGCATCATTTTGTTTTCCAATTTATATTTACTTGTACTTTTTTATTCGTTTGTGACTATAATATGCATGATTCAGACAATAACTAAAAAACCTTGGTAATTTTTCCCTTATAAATTGGTGTGCCTCTCTTAAAATTTATTTTTCAATTTATTATTATTATTTTTTATTATTTTTTAATTTTTTTTTGGTTTATTTCTTTATTTCTTTGTGACATATATATCAATTTGGCATCATCTATTAAATTGATTGTAAACTTCCCTTTTGAGCTTGAATTTGTAGACTCCACTTACAATTTTTGTTTTTTTATCTGTTGGTTTATTTCTTTATGGTTATTTAGGCTGTGACATATATATCACTAAGGCACTTTTTATATTTATATTTATTTTTATTTCTTTATTCTTTTGTGACCTGTTCCATAAACAAGCCATTTGAATTTATATTGAAGGTCGGCCAAAGTGCTAAAAGTGTCATTTTCCCATACAAATGTGTTTATCCTCCCACAATTTTTCTTTACTTACTATATATATGTATATGTGTATGTGTGTATATATATATATATATATATATATATATATATATATATATATATATATATATATATATATATATATATATTTGTGGTTTTTTATTTGCGGTTTATTTCTTTATGGTTATTTAGGCTGTGACATATATATCACTAAGGCACTATTTTGTAATTAATTTTTTCTCAATTTATATTTATATTTATTTTTATTTCTTTATTCTTTTGTGACCTGTTTCATAAACAAGCCATTTGAATTTATATTGAATGTCGGCTGAAGTGCTAAAAGTGTCAATCTCCCATACAAATGTTTGCTCCTCCCACAATTTTTTCTATGCTTACTATATATATGTATATATGTGTATATGTATATATATATATATGTATATATATATATATGAATATGTATGTATGTATGTTTATTTTTGTAACCTATATATTGCCTTGATCTGTCCTTTCACTCCAGTGTTCCTGAGGATGTCATTAGACGAAAGCGCTTGAGCACCCCTTTGTGTTTCTTTTCCCTTCGTGGTTTTATTCATCATAAATATTTTTCACGTGTCACTTTCGTGAAATAATTTTTCATATATATATATATATATATATATATATATATATATATTATATATATATATATAAGGCTTCATTTCTGAAATAGTATATTAGATAATAATAATTAGTTTCAATTATTCCTTAGTGCTTTATTACATTTACAGCCAATTTATATATGTGATACAATATATTGAGTTTGAGTGAAGCATGAATAAAATGTGTTATCGTATTTACTGTTGTTTTCAATATCTAAATTATATAGAAGTGATTATGATAACCCTGTGAAATGTACGTGGCAAAAATAACAAGTAAGTTGTGAAATAACAAGTAAGCCAAAATAACAAGTGAGAGATATAATTGAGCAGTTATATATTTTGTACTTTGGTAGTGCCTGTAATGGCCTGTTAAGCTGCGGGCGGCATTGTAGGGGAACGCATATACAGGAGACACAACATAAATTTGTTTTATAGGTGGATCAAATTCTATCAATATCTAGTTAGACCGCGTTTGTAATTTCATACACGTTTATTAAACCAAGAAAAAGACATTCGGTCGATAAGTTTACAAAATACCACAACCATAAAAATTTTGAGCTTTACATCCAAAACCAGTGAGACCAAAGTTGTGAAGTTGCATTTAAAATGTAAATGCCTCATGAACTTAAAATAAATATTAAGGTGCCTATCACTCGTTTACAATTTTGCCTAAAAAATTTTTGTATGCAATTAATTGCACGTTATAATGCGAGCGACTGAGCGTGGATCGACTAGATATTGGTAGGCTTTGGATGGATGAATGATTGTCAGTCAGATCGTGTTAATTTGAATTTTCTGTCGCATTGTGGTGCTGTAACACTGCTGTCATTCAATTTTCTGTAATATTAACTACCGCTTCAATAAAACAATGAAGTCCACTGAACAAAGGACAGAGCTTCAAAGTACGAAACCTTTCACCCTTTAATTTAAAGCTACTATCGATGCTTCAACTTTACACGCACTGCTTTTACATATTTCAAAAATTTTTACCGTCAGTTGAAGCTCTGATTCCACGTTGCTATGTTACGTTTAACTCTCTATCTTTCCATTCAATTGGTCTGATGATTGTCGATGAGGTATGACTGAAACGTCATAGTTTAATTTGTTTAATATTTAAAAAAATTTAATTCCCAAATTTCGATAAACCGTCTTTAAATATTTGTACTGAAATTATGTTTTGTTCCTTATGAATTTTCGTTCTTATCACTGGGTTTAATTTCGAAATCTATTCTTATCAGTTTTTCCGTATATATTTCCAGTACTAATTAAGTTAACTGCTCATCAACTGACTTTCTAATCTGATTTTAACTCTGGAAGTCAGAAGGACAGATTTTTATTGCTTAATGAGGTCGCTATAAGAAATTAATTAATTAAGAATCTCAAGATTAGTAATAAAACACGTAATAAAGATTTTTTTCATTAAAGACTTCGTTTAAAGAGTTTAAGACCCAAATTTTATCGTATTTAATCTTTCATGGAAAGGTTTACGAATACGTTTTGGAAGAGTGTAAACGTTAAAAGCGTTCATGGTTGGTTGGTTGTTCTATTTTACGTCCTCGTGCACCAGAGGGCGTTGAGATGAGCGGTAACGCTACCAACCCGGAAAAATAAGTCCCCTTTAAAAGGAAAAGTAGATCGAGCTTCGATACAAAGACGTTACGTGCAGGGGGCTCATCACTGCACCCCTCCCTATTTCCCAGATTGGCTTGAAACGAATGACACTTATTTTACTACAGTATAATCCTACACTTTATTGGAAGAATTTTGCGTTAAGGTACGAGGGTATGAATGACCCTTTTCATCTAAACCTGAATCAATCAAACCTGAAAGAGTGGGAGGCTGACAAGAGATAAATAGATAAAAAAAAAGACGCGCAGGGACTTAGATAAAGAAAAGAAAAAACAAAGAAATTATATATGTGGAAAAAAAAATAAAGTCTGAAAATGCAAATAATTTTCAGATCAATATTATTTTAACGCCATTTGAAAAAGAAACTTCACGTAATTTTGGAGCAAAATTTATAACTACATAAATTGATACTGGCGTTAATATTTCAAAATTTCGACAGAAACTTTTCAGAGAAAACTAAAAAAAAAAATTTGATTGATGACAAACTAATTTATAATAATTTTTATTCGAGGAGGTATAGCTAAATTGCGTTAATATAAATGGGTTTCACTTATTTCAGGATTATATATATATATATATCATTAGTCGATTGTCGCGTGGTTTTGTCGATATATATATATATATATATATATCTTTCCTCTTCCATCCTTCAAGAAGGTGTCGGCATCTGTTGTCACTTTTTTAGAGGTGGCCTGCTGGCCTCCTTGTGGGGGGGGTTAGTAGGCCTCAGGGTTCGGATCCCCAAACTTACAAAAAAAGCTTGCTCTTAACGCCTGCGCACGCCTGGTTCACCGGCATCTGTCTTCTTCTACTCAAGCTCTCGCTTCTCTGACTCCTTTTTCTACTTCTTTCCCACCTCTTTTTCTACTTAAGTTTCTCTTCTTTACTGCCCCCCTTCTGCCCCCCTTTCTTTGTCACACCGACCATCGACTTTTGCCTTTTCCCTTATAATATACTGTACTTATGGATGGTAAACATTTGGGAAGTCAAACATTTAGGTGCCACTCGGTGTAATGTCCTGAATTTTTTTATTGTACAATAGTCTCAATGTCTTTATATCAAACAGACAGTTATATAGTAAGATGCGGAAATGCGAGCGCGAGAGGGAGGTGGGTTGAGAAATGGTTGAACAATGAAATTTCGGACGTGGACCTTGAGCGGGGTTGAAACAGTCGATGGAAGATGAAAGATGGGCAGTTTGAGAGCGGAAATGAGTGGGAGCGACGGAGGTGTTCTGTCTAGAATTAATAATAAAAAGAATAATAAACTGTATTAATACTGGTAATAGTAATAACAATATTAATGGTAGTGATAATGGAGGGGATAGAGCTGGGGGTGGTGGGTGGGAACGCAATGATATTTGCAAGAATAAGGACGAAGGGACCAGTGGCGTACTAAGGGGGATACGAGGAGGGCGGTCCGCCCCGGGTGACAGCCAGGAGGGGGGTGCCATCGGGAGAGTTGAAATACCAGTACAAGTTTTCAAACCAAATGAAAAATTCGCCAAAGTAAGAACAAAAATTTAAAAATGTTCAAACTATTACAACAGCTTAATGTTAATTTCCACCATAAAATAAATTTTTATTTTTATTGGCAATAACAAAATTTACAAACGAAAAATTAAATATTTGATAAAAATTGCATCGAGAGGCGAACGTTTGTTGACGTTTTAGTCATCAGTTTGTTGAGCATAGCCAGCTGGCTGCAACTGGCATTCCAAGTCTTGTTCACTTGACACTGTGACTCCACATCCATGAGGTATGTTTCATTAAGTAATTATGATAAAGCATAAAGTGCTGGTGTTTATAACAATATCATGGTACTTATACCAGTGTCTAGTAATTTTTGACAATGTGGTATCATAGTGATGTTTAAGTGTTTATAAATGACAATTAATAATAATAATAATGATAATTAATTGTCTCTGCTTGTCTGGGTTGATAATCTGATAACTCAATGGGTATCTGGTTGGAAAAAGTTTGAGAACCACTTGTTCGAAGCTTTTCTGTTGTAATAAATTTTTTTTACTTCTTTATTTACTGGATATACTGTTAATTTTCATTTTGTCAGTGGTCTAGTTATTTGTGAATAATGCTCATAGTTTTCTGCTTTTTTAGGAGTCGTGTCTGCACTTAACCCCCCCCCCCCCGAAAATAAAATAATATTAATAATAATAATCAGAGACAATTTGTTCAGTTAATGTATTTCAAGTCATAATAGTTCATGCTTGTTATGCATGTTCATGCTTTATACCTCTTGATTTTAAAATTTTGCGGTAAACATCCACTATGAAGCGAAATCGACCCAGTGGATTCCAACAAAGAAAAATGAAGAAGGCAAGAAAAGAGGTGGCTCAGGCAATGTCCGGATCAATTTTGAAGTATGTGACGCCTTCAACATCAAGTGCAATAGGAGAAAGTCCTGAAGATATTCAGCCTGGTGCATCTGAAGGGCAAATACAAGAAGCATCTTCACAAGAGGATTCAAATGAGAGAGAGCAAGGATTGGAGGATGGCAATTCATCTTCTAAAAGCAGTGAAACTGATGAAGAGGAAGGAGACGCCAGCCGAAGTCCACACCAACAGGAGGAAGACTCTGGTGAAGAAGAGGAGACGGATAGATTTTCAATTTATTCTGATGTCGCTGCTTGGCCAATCCCGGTTCCAAATGACTTGAGAGTTGATCTTATTAAGAGGGGAAGTGAACCCTTCCAAAATAGGGATGGATCTTTCAGTGCAGTTCAAGGACAAGAAGGGAAACCCAAAGGGAAGAGTCGACAGCTGACCACTGCATGGTTCTATAAGGCTCTGCCAAATGGTGAGAAAGTTTTGAGAACATGGATGGTTTACTCTCCATCAAAAGAAAGTTTGTTTTGTTTTTGCTGCAGACTGTTTGCTCTTGATGACAAAGGAATTGGAACATCCAGCTTTGTCACTGGGTTTCAAGCATGGTGGAAGCTAAACCCAAAAGTGTCTGACCATGAGGCTTCTGAGCAGCATCTATCATGCCTGGAGAAATGGAAGACCTTGGTTGAAGCTTCAAAAAACCATTGATCAAGTTCATCAAGCAACAATGGACAAGGAGAGAAAGAAATGGAGGGATATTTTACATCGCCTCTTGGACGTAACCTTGTTCTGGTTCACCAGAATCTTCATTTTCGTGGTCACAAAGAGGACATGTCATCAGCAAACAAAGGAAACTTCATGGAATTGGTAGAGTTGCTGTCAAATTATGATCCAGTTTTTAAAGAACATTTTGTAAGGATTAAGCATTCTATTCCATCTGGGAGGAGAGTGGCTTCGTATTTATCTCCAAAGATTCAGAATGAGTTCATTTTCCTTTTGGGGAATTACATCAAAGAGAAAATAGTAGCTGATATCAAGAAAGCAAAGTATTTTAGGATTCTTTTTGACAGCACTCCTGATGTGTACCACACTGATCAGATGTGTGAAGTGATCAGATACGTCCATATTGAATGTGACAAAGTTGAAGTAAAGGAATCATTCTTGGGCTTCTTCCCTATTGCCGGAAAGACTGCTGCTGAGCTCACAGGGGATCCTGAGACATCTGGAGAGAGATGGACTGGACATAAACCTGTGCCGTGGTCAAGGATATGACAACGCTGCAACTATGGCTGGGATTCATGGTGGTGTTCAGTCAAAGATCAGAGAGATTAATCCCAAGGCTTTATTTGTGCCTTGTGCAAATCATTCTCTGAACCTTTGTGGAGTGCACTCATTTGGAAGCGTTTCTTCATGTGTGACTTTTTTTTGAACCTTGGAGAGAGTCTATTCCTTCTTTTCAGTCTCAACTCATCGATGGGAAGTGCTGATGGAGAATGTAGGCATGACAGTCAAAAGACTTTCCCAGACAAGATGGAGTGCTCATTATGACGCTGTGAAACCAGTGAAGGCAAATTTTGAAAAGCTGACCTCAACCCTTGAAGTACTGTGCGATCCCAAAGAAAATGTGGACACAAGAGGCTCAGCTCGGATTTTGCTGTCTGCTGTATGTGATTTCTCTTTTTTGAGTTACCTTTCTTTCTGGTGTGAAGTCCTGGAAGAAATTAATCTCACACAAAAGTATTTGCAAATAGTTGGAATCAGCCTTGAAAGGTGTATTGTGAAGCTCCAAGCTCTAAAACTGTTTCTTGAAGATCAGCGCAATGAAATTGTGGAGAGGGCCATTCATTATGCAACTACAAAGTGTGAGGAAATGGACATTTCTATGGAGAGAAGAGGGAGAGTAAAGCTCCGAAAAAGGATGCCAGGAGAGATGGCAAAGGATGCTGGTCTCACATTGCCAGAGGAAGTAAAAAGGGCTATGTTTGAATGTCTTGATCGCTTTCATCAAGAATTGGAGATTCGTTCTAAGGCAATGCATCAAATTCTGTCAATCTTCGCTGTTATTCGGAAGCATTTGGAAGCTGCCAAAATCAGCGTTGAAGAGGCAAAGAAATGGACAGCATTGCAGTTTCTGGAGTTTATTGTGAAATGGGATTTTTGTGAATCTTTGCCAAGCTTGTCACTGTGTTTGAGATTCTTTTTGACTGTCTGTCTATTGCTTCATGTGAAAAGTTTTTCCAAATTGAAATTGATAAAAAATTTCTTTCGCTCGACCATGAGTCAGACAAGATTGACAAATCTGACTTTACTTTCAATTGAACATGAATATGCAAAGAAGGTGAATTTTGATGAGGTCATTGATCAATTTGCAGAAATTAAGGCTCGAAAGCAGAGACTGTGAATCCTCTCTATTTACCTTTGAAGAATAGGCTGAGCGTTGAGACTGGATTTCGTGTGTTTTTTGTATAAAATAAAATGCAGCATTACCTGTTCACTGAATTTTTAATGTCCTGCATTTTTCTTATTTCCAATTTGCTTATGACAGTACTGTACTGTTTAAAATCTACTTACAAACATAATATATTTTTCTGTGTTTAAATTTTAAAATTATTTATCGGGGTGCCAAGGAAGGATCCGCCCCGAGTGCCAAATACTTTAGGTACGCCCCTGGAAGGGACTAAACTGGATTATAAAAATGTATATTTAAATCGCGACTGAAAAACAAAGAAAAGTTAAGATATTAAAAGTTTGTCAGAATTTGACGCTGAGGTTGGTTTTTGGGGAGCACTAGACCATAAGACGTAGTCTTCTTTAAATTTTATTCAATTTGAGTTTATAAAGACAATTTTTTCCGTGCTGCCTTGGGAAGGAAACACAAACCAGGGTGGCGTAGTATCGCGATACATTTTTTGTATCTTGTATCGTATCGCGATACATTTTTTATTATTTGTATCGTTTCGAAAGATACGATACAAATAAGTGTCAGTAACACGATACTTTATCATAGACTCAGTCAGTGATCTTTCCCCCTCCCCTCTCCATCTTCTTCCCTCCCCATCCCCCAATCCCACTCCCAGAGTCGCGGTATGCAGTGCTTTCATAATATGTTGTTTCATAATATATATATATATTAGTGGTGGACCAGATATCCGCATCATTTTTAACATCCGCATCCGCACTTCTGACTGCGGATATTACCTCTAAAATAAATTAGCAATTTACAATTAAATTAGCTTATAAAGTAGCTTATAAGGCCCAGTCATGCACATTTCATGTAAAGTATTAATTATTAATGAACAAACAAATATATAAACCTCAAAATATAAATACCATTAAATCAACAAACACTGCCTGTGCCGCTGTGCGTACTCCACTGATTTTTTTTTTTTCACAGCAACACAGTAACTTTTCAGAATGAAATTGTTCGTATAAGATCAAGTAGTCTATCGTGTTTCGAATAAAGATTATTGTAAATAAATACAAAAAATAGTAAATTCTTTAGCAAAAATAAAAATGCTAATTTTCTATAGCAAACACATTGCAAAATTTGCAGAGTTTCTAAAATTAGCAATTGAAAATTGAATGAAACTTGTTTCATTGAATTTTCTGTGGTTGAAACTCGAGAAAGTTATTATTTTTATCATAATGAAAACATTAATATTAATTTTAATTCTTATGCATTGCCTCCCATAATAGTAATATCACGAAATTTGAAAAATTATGACATATATTCATAATTCTATATATATTGATAGATTAACTAAATATCCGCATCCGCGGATATTGAAATTAAAAATCCGCATCCGCAGATGTTGAAAAACTGACATCCGGTCCACCACTAATATATATATATATATATATATATATCGTATCGTACTATATCGCGATACATATATTATTCATATACACTGCGCCCTCGATATATGCGAGGGATAGGTTCTGCTAAAACCTCGCATAATGCAAATTCACATATATCGAACTTATAGTTAAGTGAAAAAAATAGGGATGCGTTCCACAACCAGTTTTTTTTTTACCCTCCCGGCACCCCCAACAATAAATATGCCACTTTTTTATACCAAAAACATTCAACAAGATAACAGTAATGCTATATTACATCAATACTGTACAGTATAAATATTAAAGGACATAGTAAGCTGAAGGCCCAGTACTAGGCAGAGGACGTTTAGAAGCCATGTCTACAATAAACAATAAGACAAAACTGGAAAAAGCACTAAAAAATAGTGAAAAACACAACACAGTCTAGAGCACAACGCACACGCTATAACGGTTTATGCGAGAATGTTGTTGTTTGGCGGGAACACGTCGGTGCGCTCAGCGGCTCAGCAATATTTCACACTAGGTGGCGCATAAATGCGAATTTTTTCCGCATATACTGAATTCTTGGTAGAAATAGGGTCTTCGCATAACAGCGAATTCGCATATGCTGAAGAGGCGTATATCGAGGGCGCAGTGTATCTAGTATCGTAACGAGATACATTTTTGCAAATGTATCGAGTATCGCATCGCGTTACTTTCTTTGGCCCCGATATACCACCCTGCTTGCGATGCATCTTGCTCCTGAAGAATCATGAACCAGGACCGATAATGACTGGGGGTGTTTGTAATTCAAACTAACAAAAATTGTGATTGCTTGAATAGTTTATCGATGTTCTTGGGACTAGAATAACACAGAGCATTGTTGCTTTTAGTGGTGTTGAACACGTACGAAAGCTTCGTCAATATTTTGATCCCTATTTACTTGGCAGTGCTGCTGTGAGCTTCTCATACCCTGAAATGGGCGTATGGGCAGAATGGTGGTCTGTGTAAAAAGATGTTTGATTCCTCATACTTCCACTTAAACTATGACTGCATCAGGGCATTGGTTTCTGCTCGTATGTAGGAGAATTACGACTTCTGATTAATCGTGGCCCATGGTGTAGTGGATAGCATATCTAATATATATTGTATTAGGTAGGGGTTGGTCTATTCGGGCATATACCCAAATTAAGGATGATACATGTCATCAACCCCTACCCAGTAAGTTAGGTAAAGATATGTTAAGTCATGTTGAATTAAGCTAGGTTAGGCGGGGTTAAGTTAAGTTATATTAGGCTAGTGTAGTTGGTTTAAGGATGTATTGAACACATTGACTCAAAAACAATGTGGGTACAGTGCCAATAATAATGTTTGATATTTGTGGCTGTTTAACTTCCTTCGTAACTGCAAAGGTCATGCATCGTAGGGGACCTACAGCTTTACGTGGGATCCGAACCATCTACGGGTCGCTACATCATCTGAGCAGAGGATGGTCATTAAATAAAACTTATAACCCTTTGCTGCTATCTGAACTAATAAACATATAATTAATATTTGTGTTTGGTATATATATATATATATATATATATATATAGGGTGGTCCACAGAATGGGGTAAAAATCGAAGTTCAATTTTCTTTCCTCCCAGGCTATAATCTGGTTCCTATTAGCTAAAAATATTTCATGTAAAATTTAAGGCAAATCGAATAACTTTTAGGGGTGGCTCAAAGCTGTTTTTTGTATACCATTATGCCCTTTATTAATATAGTGAATAATTAAAAGAAACATTATTTACAGATACATTAACTAATGATTATTTTTCTTTCAGATAGATTTATTAAATTTACAGGTTTTGCAATGTCAAATAAACGTACATTTTACTTAATGAAAAAGTCGGAGGAAACAATCACTGGAGCCAAGCTGCCTTCCTGTGGCCAGGTCCTCCGCATGTTCCTCCACCATCATCAAGTCTTGAAGAAGGAGATCAAACCTAGTTCAGAAGCTGTTTTTGAAGAATTGCGTCTCTTCTGGGAGAGAGCCCGAATCCCTACTCAAAGGAAAGACCACATTCTTCACAAAATTCAGGCTCTACACTTGGAGTGGAAAGCGATTAAGAAGAATGCTGGGAGGAAAAGCAACTCTCAGTTAGAAAAAGAGAAAACCTTTCAGGAAGAAATGGAGAACCTATTTGATGTCGCCCATGCTGATGCCTTTACCTTAATCAAAAATGAAGAAGACCGGCAGTTCTTGATCCAACAAAGGAAAGCGGGACGAGTGGGATCAATGGTCTCTGCAGATATGGTGACTGACAAGGCAGAAAAGAGAGCTGCTGAGAAGCAAATGAAATTGGTAAATAGGAAGCGGAAAGCTGAAGAAGAAAAATATGCTGCTTCACAGGAAGTTATGCTAGATCAGGGAAGTTCTTCTTCTGAGTCTTTATGTGAGTCAGAAAGAGAAGATGAAGATTACCTTATTAATCCCCCATCTACCAGCGGACCAACTCCACCAAAGAAAAAGGCAGCAAAGAATATCATATCTCCTGAATTGGCTGCTACTCTGGACAGGACTGGCATCAGTGACAGGAGGGCCACCTTTGTATTAGCTGAAACTGCATCTAGCCTTGGTCAAGATCTTTCAGAGGTGAACATCTCTCGTTCTTCAATCAAAAGGCACCGAGAGAGGCATCGAAGGCAAATAACCCATGCCATTAAAGCTAGCTTTAGTCCAAGTATTTCGATTGTCCACTGGGATGGGAAGTTGATCCCTAATCTACTTGCCAAGAATGAAAAGGTAGACAGACTCCCAGTCCTTGTCTCTTCAGTTGAATCAGGTGATTCAAAACTGCTTGGTGTTCCCAAACTACCAAGTGGAACAGGGGAAGCTCAATCAGCTGCAGTGTATAATCTTCTTTCCGAATGGAACATAGATAAGTCAATAATCGGAATGTTATCAGATACTACAGCATCAAATACAGGAACAAACGGGGGAGCATGCGTTCTTCTGGAACAGAAACTTGGTCGACCACTCTTCTATTTTGCCTGTAGGCATCATTGCATGGAAGTCATGTATGGAGGAGTGTTTGAAGCAGTCCATGGTTCATCTTCTGCCCCTGAGCCACTTTTGTTCAAAAGGTTCCAATCTATGTGGGACTACATTGATTTAAAAACCTTCTCTACATCACAGGATGATGATGAGATGAAGGAGCAAGTTGATCCTTTCAGAAATGAAATAATTGCCTTTGCCAAAGAACATCTGGCCACTGGAAATTTTCGAGATGACTATAAAGAGTTTTTGGAACTTTCTTTGATCTTTCTTGTGAAAAAATTGAAAGTTACACATTCAAACGTCCTGCTGGCACGCACTATGCAAGGTGGATGGCTAAAGTTATCTATGCCATCAAAATGTGGCTTTTTCGAAATCAAATCACCCTGACTCCTCGAGAGAAGAAGGACCTGAAAACCCTTACCCTTTTTGGAGTCCTAATCTACTTAAAAAGCTGGATCACTGCTCCTATTCCATCACAAGCTCCGAAGAATGATCTGGATCTTATCCAAAAGTTAAAGGACTATCATGACCAGAAAGTGGCCAAAGCAGCTCTCAAGAAATTTGAAAACCACCTATGGTACTTATCAGAAGAGCTGGTGGCCCTTGCTCTCTTCGATCAAACTGTTGCACCAGACACCAAGGTAATCATGGTCCAGTGTATGAGGGAAAAGGAGGGGTCATTAGAATTCTCAAAGAGAAGAAGACTCAAGGAATGCAAAGCAACACTGAAATTAGAAACTCTTGCCACAAAGAACTCATTAAAGCTTCTTAAGGCCCTACCGATCAATATTAGTTTTCTTGATGATGACCCCAGCACCTGGGAGGAGAATGAAAACTTCCAAGAAGCTAAAAGAATCATAGGAAACATCAAAGTAGTTAATGATCATGCTGAAAGGGCAGTAGCTCTCATTCAGACCTTCAGCGGAACTCTGACGAAAGGAGAAGATCAACTCCAGTTTCTCTTAAGTGTGGTGGATGAGCACCGAAAGAGGTTTCCTGATTCTAACAAGTCCACAATCTTAGCTGGGCAACAATGAGTGGCCTGGTCAGCCATGATACCCCCGCCAACAAGCGGATAATACCCATATATATGGGGGGGACCCAGAAGCCATGAATGTGGACTTCTGGGGGTAGTTGAGCCACCTCTAAATATTAACCGATTTAACCCAAATTTGCTCAGAGAAGTTTTTTGGGAAAAGGAACCTAATGAAACCCTGGGAGGAAGAATTTAAAATACTCCCATTTTGTGGACCACCCTAATATATATATATATATTTTTTTCTCTGTGGTGATTTTAATTTCCCATTCATGAAATATAAAAGGATAGGAAAAAATATATGTATACACCAGGACAAGGGGGGACACATGAGAAGACCAGGAGCAGGTAAAAATGCTACTAGCTCTAGGTGATGAATTAATGTTAACGCAAGAAATAACAAAACACAAGAAAAAACAATTGCCTAGATTTGGTATTCACAAACAACAGTAATCTAATTGATAATGTAGAAATATCCCTAACTATGATATCGGACCACAACATCAGTGAAATAACAACTAATATAAAGACAACAGGAAAGGAAAGAACACGCACAACAGAAAGAAGCAAATTCGAAATTTTTAATTTTCAGTCTAAAGCTATAAACTGGAAGTAATAGATTGGAAAACCATTTTCGAGGCCAACGAAAGAGATGCTAATGACGTTAGAGGAGAAGACGTTAGAAATTGTGGAAAAACATGTCCCAAAAATACAACAAAGAGGAAAGAGAAGCAGGTTCGAGAGACAAAAGAGGGCATTGTTTCGAAAGAGAAGAAGAGTGACTGCAAAATTAAGTAACTGTAAAGCTAACAACATCAGAAAAATATTAAATGATAAACTGCAAAGTGTCGATGACGTCATACAGGAACTAATCGAGAAGCATACAGAAAAAGAAGACGACGACGCTATAGAAGCGATAAAGGCTAACTCAAAGTACTTCTGTAATTTCGTAAAAAGAAAGTCGAAAAACCATGCGACTATCGGACCTTTAAAAAACGAGAACAGTGCTTTATCTGATGATCTAACAGAAGTATCCGAAATATTAAGAGCTCAGTGTGAATCATATTTCAGTATCCCAAAAACTGACAAATTGATATGCGATAGAAACGCGTTCTTTGAAGAAGAACTACATGGGGAAAGTATAACGGATTTCGACTTTACAACGGATGATATTACACAAGCCATAGGGAAACTAAAAACACACTCAGCGGCAGCACCGGATAAATGGAATGTCCACACTGATCAAAAACTGCAAGAATGCAATCGCTGAGCCCCTATACTGGATATGGAGACGATCACTAGACACGGGAGAAGTACCGGGCATCCTGAAGAACGCGAACATAGTCCCAATATATAAAGGAGATCGATCTGAGTCCAAAAACTATGGGCCGGTGTCGCTTACATCTCATCTCACTAAAATATTTGAAAGAATAGTTAGACAGAAAATCTGACTTTTTGGAAACTCAGAAAAAATTCAATGATAACCAACACGGGTTTCGGTCAGGCAGATCATGCCTATCGCAACTAATGGAACACTACAACAACATTATTGATGCACTTGAAAGTAATGAAAACTATGATGTACTATACACAGACTTTGCTAAAGCGTTCGACAAGTGTGACTATGGAATCATAATACATAAACTGAAATATATGGGAATAACAGGAAAAGTAGGGAAATGGATATATAATTTCCTTAGTGAGCGGTGGCAAGTCGTTACAGTACAAGGAGTATCTTCATCAGAATCAGAGGTCGTCAGCTCAGTACCAAAAGGAACAGTATTAGCTCCACTACTCTTCATAATCATGCTAACTGATATAGATGAGGACGTTACCAGAGACAGCACAGCAACATCCTTTGCGGATGACACAAAGCTCAGTAGAAGAATAAGAAACCCAGAAGATATAGGATCTCTATAAACCGACATAAACAGAATCTACAAGTGGACGGAAGACAACAATATGAAGTTTAACACCGAGAAATTTCAGCTGTTACGGTACGAAAAAGAGGAGACCTAAAATCCATGCAATATTATATCCCAGATGGACAGGAAATTCAGAGAAATTCCAGAGCAAAAGATTTAGGGTTGTAATGACAGATGATGCGAAATTTGAAACACAAAATAAGATAGCAATAAACAGAGCAAAGAGAATAACGGGACAGATATTGAGAACCTTTAAACGAAGGGATAGGAATGTAATGATTCCTCTACTGAAAACTCTGATCATACCCAAATTGGAATACTGCTCGGTCCTAACATCCCCATATAAAAAGAAATTAGACAGCTGGAAGGGATCCAGAGAAGCTTCACAGCCAGGATTAACGGGTGCAAAGAACTAAATTACTGGGAAAGGTTACGCGAACCAAACCTATATTTACTGGAAAGGAGAAGAGAGAGATACACCATTATTTGCACTTGGAAAATAATGGAGAAACTAGTCCCTAATCTTACTCTGAACCCTATAACTCCCCATACAACGGTGGAAAGTAGAAACGGTAGACTGTGTCGTATTCTCAAATTAAAGGCGAGACAGGGAACATCCTTAACCCTGAAAGAAAATAGTTTTGTGGTGAGAGGACCAAAACTGTTTAATCAGCTGCCTAAAAACCTAAGAAACACGAAGGGAGTTGCAATGGACATCTTCAAAAGAAAACTAGACGCCTGGCTCAGAACAATCCCCGATGAGCCGGGCGTACCTGGCTGTGTGAGGTGGAGAACACAAGAAACCAACTCACTACTTCACCAGGCCAACTCGAGAGAAGGGGCGACAAGCTTGACCTTCGCGAAATGAGGAATCATCACGCGGAACCTTTGTAAGGTTGTAAGTAAGGTATATATATATATATATATATATATATATATATAGGGTGGGAGAAAAGTCTTTAAGGATTTTATACATACAAATAATTTGTTAATAATAAATAAATTCCATTGATATCACTGCAGTATAAGCAATAGTTTTCAAAGCAACTATGCAAGGCCAGGAATGACCGTAGGCTAAAACAGGAAGGTCCTAGGCCCTAGCCCCAGTCAGCGCCATGTTAGTAATGATGGAATACAGCAATGAAGAAAAAGTGTATCTTGTATCGTGGGTTTTTCTTATAATAATTGTGAAGAAAGTTTGTATTTATTTCGAGAAAATATAATAAACCACCACCAAATGCAACCACTCTTCCATACTGGAAGCTCAAACTTTTGGAAACAGGGAGCCTGGTGAAAGATCATCCGAGAAGCGGAAGGCCAGTTACGGCGACAGGAGACAACAACAAAGAAAATGTCTTCGCCAGTTTTCAAGTCGATCCAACGACTTCAACGAGAAAAGTTGCGGAGGAATTGGGTATTTCCAAATTTTGAGTAGCAAAAATATTGAAATCACGGGGGTACCACGATTGCAGACCCAATTACTATCAGCTCATGTACGACGATGATTCTGATAAACGGCTGCAGTTTGCTGAAACAATGAGACAAAAGTTCAACAGCGATCCAGATTTCCTTCGAAAGGTCAAATTTTCAGATGAATGCGTCTTCGGTTTAACGAGTAAAGGAAACAAACACAACGTTCACTATTGGGCGAGAAAAAATCCCAAAATACGATTGGGTAAACCCGTTAAAACGGCTCACTAACAGTTTGGGCGCGCATTGGTTATTCAGGACTCGTTTCCTTTGACATATCGAGAGATACGATGTACGGAAAACGTTATTGCCAGGTACTGAGAGAAAAAGTTTTGCCACAGTTTACTAATGGCTTTGGCAGGAATTGGCTTTATCAACATGATGGAGCGCCACCGCATTACTCTGCAGCTGCCTGTGAGATTTTGGATACAAACCTTGAAGGACGATGGCTTGGGCGGCGAGGTCCCATCGAGCGGCCAGCCAGATCACCTGACGTAACCTCATGTGATTTCTGGCTTTGCTATCATCTATCCAAATGTGAATCCCTTCGCCGTAGAATAGATGAAGAACTGAAAAGAATCCCATTCGATATGTTCAGAAGAACAATGAAGAGTTTCACAAAGAGAATCCACAAATGTATCATAGTCATAAGCGGAGGGAGAACTCTTTGAAGATTAAATTACAATTTAACAAAATATTTGTATGAATAAAATTCTTATAGACTTTTTGTTTGATTTGTTTCATCATTTGAACACTTGTCTGTATAAAGTTGTTAACTAAATCGTTGTATGTATGAAATCCTTAACCCTTTACTGCCCAGGTGGACAAATTTGTAACATGTCAAATACATGCATTCATAACTTAACCCTACAAAAAATTCAGGCGGTAAAGGGTTAAAGACTTTTCTCCCACCATATATATATATATATATATATATATGCACCTCGGTGGTGTAGTGGTTAGCGTCGTTGACTACGAATCCATCGGCTCCGGGATCGAGACCCGGTGACGGTAGGCGGCGCGCAGCAAAACCCAGCTGTTCATCCTTCCACACAATAAAGGAAGTGGTTGGTAGATAAATGCGTACCCTAGTTAGCCTAGTGGTTAAGACGCTGGGCTGCAGGTAGGGGGTGGTTTGGATTCCACGTTAAACTGTAGGTTTAAGGTAGAGTGAAAAGCTTGACCTTCGTCAGAATGAACAATTCGGGCGGAAGAAAAACCAAAGGTTATATATATATATATATATATATATATATATATATATATATATATATGATACACACAGACAGTGCATGGAACAAGGAACTCTTCTGAGATAATTAAATCCACTATAGTCCGAATAAGTAATGGTAAATGACAAATACCATAGTTTTTCGTTTTCATGATGCAAGCCCGACGTGGGCAACGGGTCTCTCGCAAAGAGGTCCCATAAATATAGCTTCCCTCACCAGCTATCTGCAAAGCAGACAGGATCCAGCTTTGGGACATGGATCCTGTCTGCTTTGCAGATAGCTGGTGAGGGAAGCTATATTTATGGGACCTCTTTGCGAGAGACCCGTTGCCCACGTCGGGCTTGCATCATGAAAAAGAAAAACTATGGTATTTGTCATTTACCATTACTTATTCGGACTATAGTGGATTTAATTATCCCAGAAGAGTTCCTTGTTCCATGCACGGTCTGTGTGTATCGTAAAAAACTCAGGGAACCATTCTGAGTTCATTCCCATATATATATATATATATATATATATATATATATATTCAAAACAACACTGGAAAATAGGAAAGGCAGGATGTGTAGTGTTCCCAAATTAAAGGCCCGACAAGGGACCTCCTCAACACTGAAGGAAAATAGCTTGGTTGTCAGGGGGCCAAGACTTTTTAACCAGCTTCCTAAGGACTTCAGAAACGTTACAGGGGTTAAAGTTGAAGTCTTCAAGAGAAGACTAGATGCCTGGCTCAGGACGGTACCGGATGAGCCGGGTGTACCTGGCTATGTACGGTGGAGAGCGCAAGAAAGCAACTCTCTCCTCCACCAAGCTAGACCTAGAGGCGGGGCCACCAGCTTGACCTTCGTGTGAAGAGAGACCAACGCACGGAACAGCAACGAGGTTATATACCTTGTTAACTTTGTTTGGGTTCCGGGCAGTCTTTAAGATGTGTTTCTGTGAGGCATGCGATGTCCGCCCTTGTTTCGTCCATAACACCTTTCAGGTACGAAACTTTGTTTAATGAAGTCTTCGATTTTATTCCTTGAATATTTGCCAGGACAATGTTTATGTTCTTTGTTTTGTATATATATATATATATAATATATATTATAATATATATATATATATATATATATATATACACAGGGCGTCCCAAAAAATGTATACACACTTTAAATACTTATAAAGGCAGTGTTTATTAAAATACATTTCATTTTCAAAATGTAATAGAATCTACAGACATTATTTAATTGTTTTGTCAACGCCTGTTTTCAAACTGACGTCCGTTCTGGTCCAGGCACTGCTGATAACGCGAAGCAATGGAATCGCAAACATCACGAAACATTTCGTTTGGTATTTGTGTGCATTCTCGTTCAATGGCTGCTCTCAATTCAGCGACTGTTGCAGGGTTTATAGCGTAGACTTTGTCTTTTAAGTATCCCCATAAAAAAAAGTCTAGTGGTGTGAGGTCTGGTGAACGCGGAGGGTATTCTACGAAACCCCTTCGTCCAATCCACATCCACATCGTGCCAAGTACCACTCGCAATACTCCACTCTTCGTCCGGATCATCTTCATTAATAGCATGGACTAATCTTGGAATGTAACTTTTCCATTGACAGCGCTTCAAAATGCGTTGGACAGACGATTCTGAAATTCCTACCTCACGACTCGCTTGCCGCACAGATTTTCTTGGACTTTGGTGATACGTTTCCAGTACTCTTTCTTGCTTTGTGGGCTTGTCGATGTCCGTGGTCTTCCGGAACGCTTCTTGTGGACATTCTGAACAGTTCCATCGGCTTCAAACTTATCTCTAATTCGAGTGATGGTAAGTCGCGTTGGTGGATCTGTTTGAAACTCCCTCCTAAACTGTCTTTGCACTTCAACTGCGTTTTCACACTTCCAGTAGCATTTTAGAATGAATTTCCTTTGTTCAAAGCTTAGTCTGACTGTCATTATTAATTCTAATGGGTTTAACTTGGAAAGAAAGAAACATCAATTGAGCTATCAGCTGTTAAAGTGTGTATACATTTTTTTGGGACGCCCTGTATATATATATATATATATATTAGTGATGTAGCGGATGTCTACATTTTCGTTATTTTTTAGGATATATTCGAGATTTGTTGTGTTTAACGTATATAATAAGTTATTATATAGAGAGAGCTGTAGCTATAATGTAGTATAATTGATTAATTGTACAATAATTGCTGTACTTTTCTCTGAACATATAAAATAATATCAAGCATCTAACTAATATAGAAATCAATTAGTGAATTCGTCTGCAAATAAATTCGTTATATTTTGTTGAGTTTCAGCCACAATTAGAAACCATAATTGTGTTACCAGGATGCGGGACGTGAACCCAACTCAAATGCACCCCACCGACCTCTTTCCCCAACCTCCACCCTTATAGAAAGAGATCTTTAATTAGCTTGATAACTATTTATATTAAGTTTAAAGTTTTATTAGGCATATTTATAAATGAGTAATTAAAATAAAGTAAACTAAGATGTTCATCGTTTAATGTTCAAACTTAATTATAGGAAGGTTATGCTTAAGGAACATTAATTTTTCTGCCTTTTCTGCTGCCAGTCTGTTTCTCTTTTCATCATATATTAATCCAGCACTGCTAAATAATCTCTCGCTTGGTACGTTTGTTGGAGGACAGGCTAAATGTTTCCTTGCAAGTTTACTCAAGTATGGATAGATATTCTGCGTATTTTTCCACCAACTAATAGGATTGTCACATGCAGCCAGGCGTTTTTCTTGGTGATAGCTCTCGATCATTTTTACTACATCTTTTGACATCGCGTAGGTCTCGTCATTGCTGCTTGACTCAAGAAACTGAGAGACAGATTCTGTGATAGATTTGCTTGTTGAAGGTGTTGGTTCTGTCACTGAAACTTTTATTTTTTGGTGGGTGGCGAAGCGACAGATTCAAGAGATTGAAGCTCTTCAACTGCTTTGCCAAGTGATGATTTAACTCGTTCTAATGTACTAGGTGAAAATAACTTAGCTTTGTAACGTGGATCTAAGTAGGTTGCAAGAGAGTAACTTCATACAAGAACAGCCTCTCGGCTTGTCGCTTGCATCACTTTTGCGCACAATGAACTAGTTCTATTAATATAGTAGAATTTGATAATTTCCGCTTATTAATGACGTTTTATCTCAACGGTCCACATCCGCACGACATCCGCAGTCCAAAGTGCGGATGCGGATGCGGATGCAGATGCGAGAAAATGTGCGGATGTTCCGCGGATGCGGATGCGGATGTGACCTACATCACTAATATATATATATATATATATATATAATATATATATATATATATATATATATATATACTGATTGTGTTTTATATAATGGAAATAGCTAAAAGTAGAAATGAAATGCAATTCTTTTGTCCAAACTACGAAAAACCACTTAATTAATATATATATACAAATTACTTGAGTAAACTGGTTCGCATATACTGTTGCATATACGTTTACACAGACTTAGCAAACAATTGCATTGTTACAAAAAGAAATTAGCTGAAAGAATGAACTTAAAGAAAAAGCTTCATTAATTAAAGTTTTAGGGGAGATTTTGAAGAAATTTTTTGCGAATTTATTTCCATAATTGTAAATCGGAGCGAACACGACTTATTATTTTTTACTCCCTCTTATGGTTTATTTTATTCACTGGGATCAGTGTACAGTGCGTGCCTAGAATCGTGGTAATATTGAGCGAAAAATGTTTGGGGAATACTCTCGTATTAGCAAGGAAATAGAGCTGGAGTAATCCAGAGTAATCCCGCTGCTTCATCTTATGCAGAGCGAAAGGTAGAAATCCAGACATCCCTCCACCCCCCTCCTTTATGCCTTACTGCCGCTAAATACCTCTTCAAATGTAAAATAATTTTTAGACTATATATATATATATATATATAGGGTGGGAGAAAAGTCGTTAAGGATTTTATACCTACAAATAATAATAATAATAATCCTCAGACTTTTCTCTCACCCTGTATATATATATATATATATATATATATATATATGATGAATAAAACACGAAGGAAAGGAAAGAGTGGTGCTCAAGCGCTTTCGTCTAATGACATCCTCAGGAACAACACGTCATTAGACGAAAGCGTTTGAGCACCACTCTGTGTTTCCTTTCCTTCGTGTTTTATTCATCATAAATATTTTTCACATGTTACTTTCATGAAATAATTTTCATATATATATATATATATATATATATTGAACAAAAGCCATGTGAATTACATAAGAACAATATTTGTATGGGAAGTTTCAATGTTTCGGCAGTTAGACACAACATCTTCCACATATGTTCAAAAGAAACTTAAGGAAAATGAGAAATCTTAAAGGAAGCGACGAGAAATTTCCCATCTCAGATTTTTATCGTCTTCGATCTGTTTTCAAACCAGTCAGAACATTCAGATAAATCGTTGGACCGAAACATTTTGATATAACTTCGTGCAAAATATAATCCTCTTTATATATAATAATAATAATAAAATAATAATATGTATACAGTCGCTTTGAACTTTATGTTGAAAAAAGTATGTTCTAAATTTTATTAATTATAAAAATATACAGTACAAATTAATAAACTTCATAGTTCAAATTCAATAATGGTGCGCAAATACTTTGGAGGTCCATTTATACATGTCCGCCATCGAACCTTCCGAGAAGATATTTTCTCTTTAACACGTATGAGAACAATAGAAACGGGCGAAGATATTTATCCAAAAGAGGTCAATCTAATCCAGGTCTTTACCTCATTTGTCATCCAGACTACTGATTCTCACATAAAAAAGACCGGCAGCACTTTTTCTCCGAAGTACAATAAATGTTGGTAGAACGAGGAGAGCTCAGCGTTTTTACTCCAGACAAGTCTCTTTATAATAAAGTCCTGCTGAATAAGCTTACCGCCCGGTCTCGTTTTGTCATCCGTAAAGCTAAAATGGTGTCATGGAGGAAGTTTTGTAGCCATCTCAGTTACAGAACGCCATCTCCATTGGTCTGGTCGCGTATCAGACATGTTGTGAGAGGTACTTCGGACCATTATTCTCATCTCTTGGTTGATAATGGAGTTTGCGTTTTTGATTTTGCTGGGAAGTGTGAACTTTTTTGGAAACTATTATTTTACCTAATTTGGGGCTTCTGCCTCTCTTGCCAATGAGGATTATTACCAGGCGGCATTAGTCCCTCTATATCGTGATTTTAATGATCCATACGATGCTTCAATTTCTTTAGATGCGTTGACAGTAGCCTTGCATTCCTATAGTACCTCAAAGCCCAAAGGGTCGTTCTATTGGTCATGATTTTATATATATATAATAATAAAATTATGAAAGCCAGTCAGTATATAAGAATATATATATATATATATATATATATATATATACTGTATATATATAATATATATATATATATATATATATTATAGTGCTTAATTTGTAAATGAAAAAGAAGTGGAACGCAGGTGAAGCCCTCACAATTAGGGGGTCTGGGGGAGCGCTGTAAGCTCCCCCAGCGGGGTCCGGGGCGGCGCCCCGGAAACCAACACATTTTAAGCGCTTTTTCTGCGAAAACTGCAACATGCAAATGAAAGTTCTTCGAATACAGTATTATTTTAAAGAAAAAGTTAGACTGTGATTGCAACATCTAAGTGAAATGTTATTTCATCTAAGTGAAACAAAATATTATACGTATTTGAAACAAAATAAAATTGCTTTACTTACATGCTATTGCTATATATAGGAAGTTGATAGAATAATCACATTAATTTCCACACATACTCCAAACTTCTTTCTGCTTGATCGACTAGTTTTCGTTTTCTACTGTCTGTATTTCGTTGGATTTTAAATTACGAAATTACGTTGCTGACCTTTTTATTAAAATAAAAACACTTTTTTTAATTAGGTTTTAAAATAAAAGTACCGGAACGGCGTTCCGGAGCGTTCCGTCACAAATTAAGCACTGTGTGATATATATATATATATATATATATATATATATATACTTGTTCAACCTCAGTTTGCTCAGCGGCATCTTTCCCTCCCAATGGGGTGAGGCAATTCTCCTTCCCATGTTAAAACCAGACAAAAGTCCTTCCCTACCTTCGTCTTACCGTCCTATCTGCTTTCTGTCCTGTCTTGGTAAGCTGTTTGAGAAGATTATCTACGGTCATCTTCAGTAGTATCTGGAAACTACTGCTGTTCTCTGTACTACTTAGTGTAGGTTTAGGAAGGATAAAAGTACCACTGATCGATTGGTCAGATTGGAGACGTTGATCCGATTGGCCCTGAAAGATGGAAAGGTTGTTTTAGTTATTTTTTTATCTTAGTGGAACATGTGATTCTGTTTCCCATACAGGTCTACTGTATAAACTCACCACTTTAGGAGTCCGTGGACGCTTCCTCCACTGGCTTGCAAGCTATCTGGACAGTAGATTATATAGAGTTCAAATGCAGAATTTCCAGTCCCGTTCGTTCCCCGTCAAACGTGGAGTTCCTCAGGGTTCTGTTTTGAGTCCTTTATCAATTGACTTATATCTCTCCGATTTGCCGGATATAGCTCCAGTACAGTCTTCTGAATTTGCTGATGATGATACCACCTTTGTGGTAGATAAAACTCCATTGAAAGCTCAGCAACATCTTCAGACAGCAGTAGACAAGTTTACATCTTGGTGCTCAGCTTGGGATCTCACTTTTAATACACACAAAACAAACTAACGTACTTCATCCATTAATGGAGTATCCCCTGTCTTTCAATAAAAATTGATCTGTTGAGATCCATACAGTCTCCACTATCAAATTCATGGGCCTGGTTTTTGATAGTCTTTCTCTTACGTGGTCCGTTTATATCACCCATCTTGTAGCAAGGTACATCACCCACATCAATGCACTGAAGGCTGTTTCCTCATATAGGTGGGTCGCAGATAGGAGAATGCTGCTTTCCTTTTACAACATTTTTATATTAGGCAAACTGCGATATGTTGATTTTATCTATGACTCCTCAACATATTCCCTGAAGAAGAAACTAGAGGTTATTCATAATTCTGCAATGCGTATCATCCTAAGTACACGACACTCAACTCCCATTTTGGCTCTCCGGGGTGAGTCTGGTCTGTTCCCCCACCAGTATTATCGAGAGCTCTCTAGTGTTCGGCATTTTTTTAGAATTCAGGCCTTGCCATTTTCGCACCCATTGCATTTCATTTTAACGAAGGATCTCCCACGCATCATGGACAAAGATTGATCGATTGCCAACAAATCACCATTCTTTTTCGGTCCATACATCTTCACACTTATTCTCTAAACTTCCATCTCTTTACAGTGCCTTCCCTCCTCTCCTCCTTGGGATCCCTTAGTCTGCACAATCCACCTTGATCTTCCATTTTGGGATTCCAACCTCTACTGTACTTCTTGTTCCACAATTCTTATCATATACTGACTCTGGTTTTCATAATTATATGTCACCGAGTTTCTGTTCTTCAGCTGCATTTATTCCCTCTTCATCACGTTGCTTTCCTTGGAAACTATCTCCTCAGCACACTGTCTTAGCTGCAGAACTGCATGCAATCCTGCAGGCATTATTTTGGCTTATTGATACTGTGCTTCCCCAGTCCCATTTTATCCTTTTCTCTGATTCCCACACAGCACTCCAAATGATCCAGTCACCCATGACAACTTCCTATCACGTTTTAGTAGACATGATTCAATCTACTCTACGTCACCTTCCTGCCTCTTTGACAGTTATTCTTCATTGGATCCCGGGACACTCTGGTATCCAGGGTAATGAGAGGGTGAACTGTTTGGCGCGGGCAGCACACAGCCTACCTTCCGTAGCAGATCTTCCATTCCATCCTTCAGCTCATTCTGTATTGCACAAAAATTACCCCTTTCAATAGGAAAGGGAATGTCTTCTTACTTTTTATGGAACGCTTAAATCCTGCTGGGATGCTACATCCTGATATGTTCCGTCGGGTCGTTTTCAGTCCTCAGTCTTGTTTCGTTTTCGACCAGGGCATGTAGGACTTAATTCCTACCTTCACCACACTGACCTTATGTATCAGATACAGATTACCGGAAACCATCTCCCATTTCTTGCTACACTGCCCTCGATATTCCCGTCCGCGACATGCACCTCGGTCTTCTCTACTTCAGCTGGGGATACTCGTCTTTACTTTGGAGGTCCTGCTTGCAGGTGGTGGATTTTCTTTCCCAGTCAGGGCTGACTTCTATTCCAGTTTCTGTCATCAATCGGTGGGTTGAGTGATTTTCTTGTCAGTTGCTCTCGTCCCTGTTTGCTTTTGTATTGCTGTTTCTACTGTACACTTCCAGTACTGTGGTGAAGCTGAGTCAGTCTTCCCGCTGACAGAGTGTTGTTTTCTCAATAACTTTTGTTGAAAGCCCTCCATTCTCTTGTTGCTGTCCCCATCAAACCTTTAAGTCCCGGCGGGAAGATAGATATAGCCCTTCTGGCTGCTGCCCCTTCATTATAAACCTTCACCAATCATCATCATCATCATCATCATCATCATCAAGAGGTCAATCTACAGACAGCTGAAATATGGCTCCGGTCCAATTACGTCATCAATCTTCAGCTCCGTTCCAACAAAACAAGTGGACGAAATAGCGGATTTTTTGTGTGTAATTTTAAAGCTTGATTTTTAGTTTTGTAATTAATAAGGGACTTTGGTTTGAAATGTGTTTATGAAATGTCTTATCTTCTGTGACTAAATATAATTTTAATTAAGTTTAAGTGTACCAATTAGGCCCGAGTTGTAGCGTAGTTTTGTTGTTTTTAAACTTTTTGTGCTTGCTATTTCTCAGCTAAACTATTTGTTTCTTAGCCTAGCTCTATCAAAAAATACTTTGCCTTATTAAATTTCCTGTCGATAGGAACCCACTATAACTTTCTAAATGAGTGCCTTCCATTTATAAAACTTGTCAAATCTGGGCCTACGATAGGTTAAGCCCTCTCCAAAGCTAATGCCTCACAAAAAAATCTTAAGGCCTGGTACTTAATTAAAAGTATTTTGCTTAACAAATATGCGAGTGTTTGACGTCATATGACATTGGTAACTACAGTAGTTTGTAGAAGGGTTAACATAAAAGGGTGTTGAACTTCCTGAATTAGAGCTGCGTGTTTTCTGTTACTTAGACGATGTATATTTAGTAACTGCTTTGGTTCCTTTAAAACACCGTGCCGCCTTTCCGGTTAGACGTTTTAGGTTTGACAAGTTCTATAATTAATTGGAAGGAATTCAAGTAGAAAGTCGTATAATGTATCAATAAGAAGAAACATCTTTTCAGGGTCTTAGGATAAGAAATAAGTAGTTTAGCTAAGAATGTTTAAAACGCCAAAACAACCTTATTGTTCGGGCTCCGTTGGTATATTTAAACTTAAGTAATTATTATTAAAATAATAAATTCATTAACAAAAATAAGTTATTAAATTTGAACTTTAGATTTTAATATATGTTAGGAGCAGTTAAAGTTTTACACCTGAATTTCAAAAAAGAGAGAGAGAGAGAGAGAAGAGAGAGAGAGAGAGAGAGAGAGAGAGAGAGAGAGAGAGAGAGATATATATATATATACAGGGTGGGGCACGACGGACCAAGTGTTTTTGGAATAATCAGGAAAATGATATTTATTTTGTAAAGAAAATATATTGGTAGAACAACATTCGTAAGAACATAGCATTTCATGTCATAATAATCATGTACCGAAAATTATATCTGGCATATGATGTCCTTGGCCGTCGACGCATTGTTGAAGGCGTTTACGAAAATTGGCCTCCACTCTTCCCAGCAGGTCTCTGTTGATTTGGATGATTTGTTGACGGATCGCTTCCTTCAATGCATCTAATGTACGGGGCTTGTCCTCGTAGACACGTGACTTGAGGTACCCCATAGAAAGAAGTCACATGTGGACAAGTCAGGGGACCGAGGGGGCCATGCAATGTCACCAAATCTCGAAATTAGATGGTTGGGAAACAGGGGCGAAGAACAGCCATTGACGCTCTGGCGGTGTGTGGCGTGGCCCCATCTTGCTGAAACCACAAATGTCGACGAGCAATACGCCTTCTTCGTAACTCAGGGATGAAAAAGGTGTTCACCATCTCAATGTAACGCCCAGATGTTATGGTAACGGTAACCCCATTTTGTTCGAAGAATAGGGACCGATGACGCCAAACTTTCCCACCGCGCACCAAACTGTAACCTTAGGGCTATGCAGCGGTTTTTCATGGAGTTGTCGCGGATTTTCAGCAGCCCAATACCGACAGTTTCATTCTGCTCATAAAGTGCAAGCATTTCCTGTGCAAAATTCAGTCGTTGGGGGCAATCGTTTACATTCAATTCCTGCACCATCGCTAACTTGTATGGGTGAAAATGTAATTCTTCATGCAAAATCCGTCTAACAGTACGATTGCTGATTCCGAGTGCAGCTGAATGTCTCCGAGCAGAGCGGCCTGGGCTTTGCAACATCGCTTGTCTGACCCTTTCAACGTTCTCTGGAGTACGCACAGTGCGTTGCGGCCCTTCGGTTTTGTTTCATTATTGAGCCTCCTGTTCGAAGATTGTTAACCCAACGTAAGATTGTGTCACGAGCGGGAACAGAGTCATTTCGATGAATGTTGAATCTGCGGCGAAACGCACGCTGAACTGCTGTCACTGACTCGCCCTCCTAACAAAATGATCATACGCGAACATGCGGTGTTCTAACGTCCACTGCTCCATGATGGCACCTGAAAGATAAAGGTGAGTGTTAGTTAAAGTTAAATGCTATGAACCCAGGAATGGAATGCTACCTACCGCATGCCCCTCCCATTCCTACTGGCCGATTACTAGCTATTCAAAAAACACTTGATTCCCGTGCCCCACCCTGTATATATATGTATATATATATTTAGGAGAAATCCAATGACAAGGAGAAATGTAAATGCCATGAAAAGTCTTCTTTAATGCGCAACGTTTCGAGCAATACGCTCATCTTCAGGCTGTTTAATAACAATGTGAAATTAAAATCAATATTGAATGAAAAACAAAACAGAAAATTTCTATAACCTATTCGTAAAGACAAATTTTAAAAGACTGAGAAAAGAGGGTTAAATTCTAAGTTATACAGATTTACATATAAAAATTAAGAAGTTATTTTTAAATACATATAGTAAATGTGAAATTAATACACTGGAAAAATTAACAATAGTACACTGGAATAATGGAACTAGCTACCTTACACTGCAGTTTCCGAGGCTGACTAATTTGAGCAGAGACAAGTACGGGAAACACGAGAGATGGCGAGGGCGATTGGGGAAGGAGGGATTATAAGGAATTGGGGAAGGAGGAGGGATCATAGCAAATTGAGAGGGACGGCAGATGAGTCAACATTCAGACTAGGGGACAATGCTTTAATGAAAAGCGATTCTAAAATTCTTAGTGAGTTGGGACAAGTATTACAACCAAGATTTTAAAATTGTCTAAAGTGACATCAATTTTACATTTAATGCTGTGTTCACGAATACTCGAGGCTTCTTAGTTTTTAAAATTTACCTGTTCGGCCACTTATTCCCATATGCGAATAAAATCTAGCCCTGAGAGAGCGAACAGTGCTGCCGATGTAATTCCCAAGGAGACACCTAGGGCAGGTAAATAAATATCAACACCGCTACGCAACGAGTCAGGGGTTCGATCCTTCGCTGAGAAAAAGCTACCTAAACGTTTTATTAATAAATATGATGCGGAAATCAGTATGATAAAAAATTTCCTTAACAATTTTGTAAATTTAAGCTTAAATTCCTTATTCAAAGGACCCATTTCAGGTACCAAGAAATATTTTATATCCTTCGGCACTGTAATACATGGAAGTTGAGGGCTATAAACATTATTTAAAAGGATCTAATTAGTTTGTCTACATATTGAACAGGAAAACTATTATTAGTAAAGTATGATCTTAGATTATTAAATTCATCATTAAGTAAGGTAAAATTAGAGGTCAAATTATATCCTCTGAACAGGAGAGTTTTAATACAAGACATCTTATAGTTGAAATCAGTAAAACTAAAAAAATTCATGCCCAAACCAGTGAAAGTGGGTTTCCTGTAAACTGATGTAGTAATAGAATCACCGTTTTTCGAAATTAAAGATCTAAGAAGGGGAGGGAGCCATTTTGCTCAGTTTCCATTGTATACGTTATATTGGGGTGCAAAGAATTAGGAAGTTAAAGAATTGTTGCGCTTGTACCGCATTTTATGACTCATTTAGAAAGTGTAATTTTTAGACAATCTCCCACTCATCTCAGCCAATTTTCTATCGACGCTTCGTTGATGATTCGATAGCAGTCTTTGATAATGCGGTACAAGCGCAACAATTCTTTAACTTCCTAAATTCTTTGCACCCCAATATAACGTATACAATGGAAACTGAGCAAAATGGCTCCCTCCCCTTCTTAGATCTTTTAATTTCGAAAAACGGTGATTCTATTACACATCAGTTTACAGGAAACCCACTTTCACTGGTTTTGGCATGAATTTTTTTAGTTTTACTGATTTCAACTATAAGATGTCTTGTATTAAAACTCTCCTGTTCAGAGGATATAATTTGACCTCTAATTTTACCTTACTTATGATGAATTTAATAATCTAAGATCATACTTTACTAATAATAGTTTTCCTGTTCAATATGTAGACAAACTAATTAGATCCTTCTTAAATAATGTTTATAGCCCTCAACTTCCATGTATTACAGTGCCGAAGGATATAAATATTTCTTGGTACCTGAAATGGGTCCTTTGAATAAGGAATTTAAGCTTAAATTTACAAAATTGTTAAGGAAATTTTTTATCATACTGATTTCCGCATCATATTTATTAATAAAACGTCTTTAGGTAGCTTTTTCTCAGCGAAGGATCGAACCCCTGACTCGTTGCGTAGCGGTGTTGTATATTTATTTACCTGCCCTAGTGTCTCCTTGGGAATTACATCGGCAGCACTGTTCGCTCTCTCAGGGCTAGATTTTATTCGCATATGGGAATAAGTGGCCGAACAGGTAAAATTTTAAAAACTAAAGAAGCCTCGAGTATTCGTGAACACAGCATTAAATGTAAAATTGATGTCACTTTAGACAATTTTAAAATTCTTGGTTGTAATACTTGTCCCAACTCACTAAGAATTTTAGAATCGCTTTTCATTAAAGCATTGTCCCCTAGTCTGAATGTTGACTCATCTGCCGTCCCTCTCAATTTGCTATGATCCCTCCTCCTTCCCCAATTCCTTATAATCCCTCCTTCCCCAATCGCCCTCGCCATCTCTCGTGTTTCCCGTTCTTGTCTCTGCTCAAATTAGTCAGCTCGGAAACTGCAGTGTAAGGTAGCTAGTTCCATTATTCCAGTGTACTATTGTTAATTTTTCCAGTGTATTAATTTCACATTTACTATAGTATTTAAAAATAACTTCTTAATTTTTATATGTAAATCTGTATAACTTAGAATTTAACCCTCTTTTCTCAGTCTTTTAAAATTTGTCTTTACGAATAGGTTATAGAAATTTTCTGTTTTGTTTTTCATTCAATATTGATTTTAATTTCACGTTGTTATTAAACAGCCTGAAGATGAGCGTATTGCTCGAAACGTTGCGCATTAAAGAAGACTTTTCATGGCATTTACATTTCTCCTTGTCATTGGATTTCTCCTAAATATTAAATTGAAGCTCTGTAGAAGCAACCCGCATGATTATATGTATATATATATATATCGGGTGGCCCAAAAAAAATGGCACCAAATTTGAGAAGTGATATCTCAAGAACCATTGCAGCTAGGGACTTAAAAAAACAACCAAATGAAAGATAATTCTTTTCTCTTTAAATACTTATTCTATGGCTTGATGGTTATAAGCCCATATAATGCCCGAAATTGGCTTCCAAAAAAATATTAAAAAAAAGTTGCGCATTTGTATTTATTCCTTGATCCTAATTTTAAATGAAATTTTTCTATTCCAGACCCCTCAAGATGGGATTGAGAGAATCTGATAAGAACATTATACAAGCACTACGTGAAGAAAAAGGATATTCATTAAACAGAATCCTTTACGAATTTCCAAATAGAAATTGGAAAAAAGAACTGTGGCACATTTTTTACAAAAACTTAAGAAACCGGCAGCAGTCAACGGCGTCTGGGAAGTGGTCGACCAGAAACTATTAGAATGTCAGAAACATTGAAAAAGTAAATGAAATGGTTTTAAGTCAAGAGGAACAACCGGGAACAAGTAAAAGTGAACGTGAAGTTGCGAAAGAAACGGGATTTCACGTTCATCAGTACAGCGAATTATTCGCTGTACTGATGAACGTGAAATCCCAGTTTCTTTCGCAACTTCACGTTCACTTTTACTTGTTCCCGGTTGTTCCTCTTGACTTAAAACCATTTCATTTACTTTTTCAATGTTTTCTGGCGTTCTAATAGTTTCTGGTCGACCACTTCCCGACGCCGTGACTGCTGCCGGTTTCTTTAAGTTTTTGTAAAAAAATGTGCCACAGTTCTTTTTTTCCAATTTCTATTTGGAAATTCGTAAAGGATTATGTTTAATGAATATCCTTTTTCTTCACGTAGTGCTTGTATAATGTTCTTATCAGATTCTCTCAATCCCATCTTGAGGGGTCTGGAATAGAAAAATTTCATTTAAAATTAGGATCAAGGAATAATATAATGCGCAACTTTTTTTTGTATATTTTTTTTGGAAGCCAATTTTGGGCATTATATGGGCTTATAACCATCAAGCCATAGAATAAGTATTTAAGAGAAAAGAATTATCTTTCATTTGGTTGTTTTTTTAAGTCCATAGCTGCAATGTTTATTGAGATATCACTTCTCAAAATTGGTGCCATTTTTTTTGGGCCACCGGTATATATATATATTATATATAATTTTTTTTTTTTTTTTTTTTTTTTCAGGTGTAAACTTTAACTGCTCCTAACATATATTAAAATCTAAAGTTCAAATTTAATAACTTATTTTTGTTAATGAATTTATTATTTTAATAATAATTACTTAAGTTTAAATATACCAACGGAGCCCGAACAATATATATATATATTTGGGGGGGGGGGTATGCGAACGAAGGGTTAACTTTAGGGTGCACGGTTTCTCATCTTTATTTACATTTTTGTTTTTGTGATCTGTCACTGACAGAAAATCTATCCACTCCTTGTAATAGGTCCCTGAGAAGATGGTTTTTATTATAAAAATCTATGTCGACTAGTATTTGTTCTAACTTTCTAGTTCAGGGGCGAAGCGTGCACCTGAAACTTGGATTGACAGCCAATACCTAGTCGGACCAGACCGGAGCTGTAATACCGAATCGGACCTATAACTTACCGAATCAGAGCAAACGAACCCATCAAACGGTGTTTATATGAAAAAAGGTTACTTATTTGATTAAATACGGCGGATTGTTACAAATTGAAGTTGGAAAAAAAAGATTTTGTTCAGTATTACTTTTAGTATATTGGTGATCTTCGATTCGGTCCGTGATGTGCGTTTCATTCCCTAACCTAACCTAACTTAACCTAACTTTCACTAACAAGCAGTACCACCACCTATCGGATGTCTTTAACATCGCTTTCACTCGATCAGCGAAATTAAGCGACATTGGATCAGGAAAGTACGGGGTGCGGTCAGAAAATAAGTTTACACGGCGTATAATTTCGTAACTAAAGGACCTACATTGATTGTGCTTGTATTAGGTGAATTCGTTAATCATTGTTGGCAACACTGCACGTCGATTCGGCTGCCACCGACCGTACATTGGTTATATGAGTCAGTTGAACATGGCGGCTCGACTGGAACAGTGCCCTGTCATATCTGCAACGATATTCCGAGTCTGTCAGTGGTCAAGAATTTCTCGAACGCATTATCACAGGAGACGAGACATAGGTTCATTACCGTACTCCGGAAACAAAACGTGTCAGCATGGAATGGACACACCCTGGGTCCCCGCGACCAAAAAAGTTCAAGATTGTGAGGTCCGCTGGCAAAGTGATGGTTACCGTGTTTTGGGTCCACAAAGGCGTTTTGCTCGCAGACTTCATGCAAAAAAGCACAACAATCAATGCAGCTGCATATTTTTCAACAATGGAACGTTTACGAGCGGCCATTAAATGTAAACGTCCTGGACTGCTCCGTAGGGCAGGGCACTGTTCCAGTCGAGCCACCATGTTCAACTGACTCATATAACCAATGTACGGTAGATGGCAGGCGAATCGACGTGCAGTGTTGCCATGATTAACGAATTCACTCGATATAAACATAATCAATGTAGGTCCTTTAGTTACGAAATTATACGTCGTGTAAACTTATTTTCTGACCGCCCCTCGTAGTTCGATGGGGAAACGTCCTCTGTGTCTAGATGATGTATCGATCCGTGGTTCGGATCTCACGTGAAGTTGTAGGTCCTTTATGTCACATGAACTTTAAACAACCTCGAAAACACAATAGTTTTTAATTTGATAATTAAAATCACTACCGATCATTTATAAGTGACTTTCCTACCCTAATTCTCTGTTACTGAAAAGATTTATTAACCTTTCAATTTTTTTTCTGTTTACAGCCAAAAATTAATTAAAAGACGAAAACAATATATTTTTTTTTTTGGAAGAAGGGTTTCAATATTTTACGGATTATAGCATTTCACCAAACACTTCTGTTGTGACCTTTTTATACAACAGTAGTTTGCACCAGTGCCCCTGTCTTTAATATAAAATGGAGAGAGAGAGAGAGAGAGGGAGAGAGAGAGAGAGAGAGAGAGAGTACTTTTTATGCATTTTATGTCTCCGCTTTTATTTTTCTCTATTTCTTGTTTTTTTATGCCATTGAAGTTTATTTACTTGCAATTCCATTCATTTTCGTGAAATGACTCGGCATTATATTGCTTTTCTTTCAACACTTGTTAAAATGGAGCATTATTTTTTATCTAAACGAACAAACTAAATCAAAAAATACTGAAAAATAGATGGGAAAAAATATTAAGTCATACGCTGAAAAGATTTTGAAATGACACGGTAGATACATTAGTTCAAGGGTGACACATGCATTGTTTGCGAAAACAATTGTGTTCCCCCTTTAACTAACGCATCTTCTTCATAGAAAATGGTCGAAGGGCTTAGGCTTATCTGTAGCTCTGGCCTGGGCCGTTAAGCGGAAACACATGAAATTTATGTTGTCTTTCTTTCTTTGTATTGTCATCATGGAAACAAAATACTGGTTCCTTGTTTTTGTCAGTGTCAAAATCTTTGGCAGAGGACAAGAGGAAAGACTATAAACTAAGTAGAACAAAAATATTATATATACTGTATATATATAAAATAAGAACTAAATTCGTTGCTACTGAATTTTTGCAACAATACTACTAATAAAATGACAAATATAGTATATTTAATATAAATTCAGACACCTTTGGTTGGCATTAGTATAATTAATTCTATACCTCATATTTTCATAAACTGAATGTTGCAGGGACAGATAATAGTTTCATTGTAGCTTTGAAATTTGGAATCTTATAAGGACTAATTCAGCTTGGTTAAAGTTTTCTTTTTCTCATACTTTCAAGATTGCTTAAAACTTATAAGAAAATTGTAATATTATTTGTTTGAGGGAATGACCATAATTGACGAGAGAAATTTTGTACGATAATATTTATTAGAACATCACAATGTTCATGGGACTTACATGTACCGCAAAATTGTTTTCCTTTTATTTTTAAATACACACCAGAAAATACAAAGTAAATATGTAGTTTGTATACATTAAAAACAGAGCTGGGCAGTATTTAAATACATTTGTATTTAAATACGTATTTAAATACATTTGTGTATTTAGAACTGTATTTATAAATACATTGTTTTTCATGTATTTAAATATAGTATTTAAACTTTAATGAGTATTTAAATACAATGTATTTAAATACTCAAATATAAAAATGTAAATACTTTTACTGTTTAATACACGCTCTGTACTAGCACAGTACGACGCGTCGACAGTGTAGTACAGCATGGTTCATGTTTCAACGTGTCAGTTCAATCAGTTGTGTGCCACTCTTAGTCGAAAGCGGTTGATTTCTTTATCGTGTGCGTGTCATGGCTTCAACAAGCAAATTTGTATGTATTTAAAATGTATTTACAAATGTATTTAAATACAATTGATGTATTTTGTATTTAGTATCTAAATACATTCGTAAAATGTATTTAGTATTTAGTATTTAAATACATTTCTCCCATGTATTTAGTATTTAAATACATTCAATGTATTTATTGCCCAGCTCTGATTAAAAACTCTACCATTTACTGTTTTCTTGTGGGGAATACAAGTGAGCCTTTTTAATTCAAATACATTTCACAGTAATGGAAAATGTTTAAATGCTTGTTTACAAAATGCATCCATGTAAAGTAATAGAACTCAAAATAGCATTCGTTTGATGATAAATTCTAAACGTAATGATATATTATACGCTTCCAGTCATGTTCTAATTAAAATGTTATTACTTTATGTAAAATATTTTGCTGTATATGGAAGTTATTTCACTATCATTATAAACATATTAAAAAATTTAATGAGTTATTAATTACTTTCATCTGTTTTTCTGAGAGAAAAAACGTTGTCAAGGGGATTTTTGTTCAGAAATGTCGTGTTAAATATGAATGGAGAGTAATTTTAATTATATAACTTATGTTAAATATAATATAAGTTTATTAATAATTTGTCAATGCCGTAATAATATCGAAAACATTAATTTATTTATAGTGATAATAATAATTAGAGATACCTTTTAAGCACACTGGTCACTTACAAACGGTGAAACGGTTAAATATTTCGAAATATCATACATTGAATATATCGCCATCTTTTGAAGTTAATATTACCCTTTCTTCATTAACCCAATTTAAAACATCGTTATTTCCCTCACTTCCCCTCAGATCAAAGTTCACGTTTTTAACTCTCCGCATGGGGAGCTTGAAACTCTGTTCGCGAAGGTGTTATATAAGAATTATACCCCTTTAATTAATGGTTCGCGTATATATATACATTAAGCCTCAAACTGACGTTCTTTTTCACGTTCAGTTGGTTGGCACTAACTTAATAGATAGGTACTGGTGAAAATTAGAGTAGCAGCATCTTTGTATATGTAATAGGTTTATCACTGATGATGGTGTGTATGTTAGGAGTGACGTACAGTTGATCCGCAATATTTATAGGTTTCTTAGCTTTGAGGAAACCCATGGGGGTGAACTGGCCGAGTGATGAGGAAAGAAATAAAGTTTATAAGGAGTCACATGCTAACATATATGGCATTCCGCAAATTCTACAAAGTCTATCGAGTCCCTTCACGCTGCCACATCAGCAAACTTTTGTACACTTGTATGTGAAATGCAGAATAACCAGTCAGTCACTTAATTTAGAAAAGAACGCAACCAATAAAAATTATGAGCTTCACATCAGAAATTAACCAACGGGCCAAGATTTGTGAAGCTGCATTTAAAATGTAAGTGCCTCGTGAGCCCAAAGTAAATGTTAAAACTCTGTTCAAAAACTTTTGTCCGAAATTATATTTACATATAGGCCACGTTTCACACTCTCTCTCTCTCTCTCTCTCTCTCTCTCTATATATATATATATATATATATAATATATGTGTGTGTGTTTGTTTGTGTGTGTGTATGCTTTGTCATACAATCAGTTTTATATTTACACCCATTTCTCATAAAAAATAATGATTTCAGTCTTTTACGATAAAAGCGTCACATGGAATGGTCTGAGTGCGGTATAAGGAGTTGAAAAATACAATTATGTATGAATGTTTTCCATTCTTGGATTTTTTTTTTTCTATCAATCCATTTCCACAGACACACAATTTGCAATAAATATCGAAAATAGTCGATAAGTCGACAAATCAAGCGACTTTTATTCTTCACTCGTCGAAGATTAAATAAAAACTGACATTAAAACAAAAGAGAATCAACACGAAAAAAATATAAAATAATATTATATATAAAAAAAATAAAAAATTGTTTCTGAAATCCATTTTCTTACATGAATAAAATAGTATTTTAAGAGATATTTTTAGTGTCCAAAATACGACAATTATTTTTCAGCCTCGGCGCGGATGTAAAATATTTATATATTATCTCTGTGTGTGTGTGTATATATATATATATATATATATATATATATATATATATATGTCGCTTATTCAGCTTTACGTATTCGCATACTTTTTGCCGATTCCTTACCGATTACCGACAAATCATTTCTTGTCTTTTGGAAAGATCGTAAAATTATTCCGAGCAATAAAACCTTCTTGCCCAAATTGTTCAGCTCTGTTTTATGGTCTCTGAAAGGTTTCTTGCCTTACCCTATAAAAAAAATATAGGCGTACCATTACATATATGCGTAATATATTGATATACGAAGAACTTAACGTTAACTTTCCTGCTTGGATATCAATGATGGGAAAAACTTTTCGATCCGTTAATTCGTTTACCTATCGTGGATCTTGAGGTTTTTATTACTTCTTTAGTTCTATAGTTTTGTAATTCTGTAGTTTATTGGTATCCAAATCCATCCTATATATATATATATATATATAATCTGTGAAACCAGTCATTTCACGTAATGCCTAAAAATTTCAGGCATCTCGCGTAATTCGATTAAGAGATTAATGACTTCATGAAAGTTAGGTTAAGTTAGGGTAGTTAGGTTAGATTAGGTTGGTTAGGTTAGATTAGTAATGCGTATTACTTATGTTTAAGGGTACTAATGCAAAAAACCTTGGTTTAACTTTACTTGTTCTAATGCTATCCGCAACAGAGAGAAGGCTTTCAGAAGGTACCGTCGCCATCCAACTCCTAACTCTCATTCAGTTTATATTTCTGCCTGAAATCGTGCAAAATTTGTTCTTCGACTCGCCAAAAATTCTTTCATCCGACAAAAATGTGAAAATCTGTCCAATTCTAAGTCTTCTCGCTCTTTCTGGCATCTAGCTAAAACCTCTTCAACAACTTTACGTCCTCTTCTTTCCCTCCTCTTTTCCATTCCGACGGCACAGTTGCCGTCTCTTCTCCTGACAAAGCTGAACTCTTCGCTCAAACTTTCGCTTACAATTCAACTCTGGACGATTTCGGTGCTGTTCCTCCATCTCTTCCCCCCCCCCCCTCTGACTTTATTATGTCTCAAATTAGAATCTCCTCTAAAGATGTTTTTTCTGCCCTATCTGGGCTCAACTCTAGGAAGGCGTATGGTCCTGATGGTGTTCCTCCTGTTGTTCTTAAGAACTGTGCTTCTGTGCTGACACCCTGCCGAGGCAAACTCTTTCGTCTGTCTCTCTCATCTGGTACTTTTCCTTCGATGAATCGGTACAGAATTTAAATTCTGTACCGATTCGTCGATTTGTTGTACCTGGTATTCCATGCATTAAAACCAAGCTCATCCTCTCGTCTATTGTTAATTTTGCAGCCATCCCCTACCTAAAAGAAAAATAATAATATATTATAGTCAACACTGAAAATTCCTATGATGCGCGACTTTTGCGCCACCCTATACGGCCGATCCAAATGAATTATATTTATCTATCTGCCAAACACGAGGGTACCATTAGATCGAAATATATATTTACATCTGATGGTACCCTCCTGTTTGCCAAATAGATTTGAATTAAATGTTGACCGTTGGCTCGAGTACGGGGAGTTAACTGTAAAAACACTCCTGGACACGAAAGCATTATGTTTCCCTCGGGTGATGAAATGTCGCCGGGTTGCTATTAATTCTTATCTTGTCGTTATCGAATTGTTAGCGCTCGTGTCTCCTGGTCAGAAGTGGGGGATAAATTACACACACACACACACACACACACACACATATATATATATATATATATATATATATATATATATATATATATATATATACACCACACACAGTAGACGCCGTTTATAGTGTCCCACTCGGTGCCAAGCCAAAAGGACACTATATCCGATGAGAGACTATATCTACAGTAGTGATGTAGCGGATGTCATTTTTTTCACATCCGCGGATGCGGATGAGGATGTTTGATTTCAACATCCGCGGATGCGGATGCGGATGTCTACATTTTCGTTATTTTTTAGGATATATTCGAGATTTGTTGTGTTTAACATATATAATAAGTTATTATATAGAGAGAGCTGTAGCTATAATGTAGTATAATTGATTAATTGTACAATAATTGCTGTACTTTTCTCTGAACATATAAAATAATACCAAGCATCTAACTAATATAGAAATCAATTAGTGAATTCGTCTGCAAATAAATTCGTTATATTTTGTTGAGTTTCAGCCACAATTAGAAACCATAATTGTGTTACCAGGATGCGGGACGTGAACCCAACTCAAATGCACCCCACCGACCTCTTTCCCCAACCTCCACCCTTATAGAAAGAGATCTTTAATTAGCTTGATAACTATTTATATTAAGTTTAAAGTTTTATTAGGCATATTTATAATGAGTAATTAAAATAAAGTAAACTAAGATGTTCATCGTTTAATGTTCAAACTTAATTATAGGAAGGTTATGCTTAAGGAACATTAATTTTTCTGCCTTTTCTGCTGCCAGTCTGTTTCTCTTTTCATCATATATTAATCCAGCACTGCTAAATAATCTCTCGCTTGGTACGTTTGTTGGAGGACAGGCTAAATGTTTCCTTGCAAGTTTACTCAAGTATGGATAGATATTCTGCGTATTTTTCCACCAACTAATAGGATTGTCACATGCAGCCAGGCGTTTTTCTTGGTGATAGCTCTCGATCATTTTTACTACATCTTTTGACATCGCGTAGGTCTCGTCATTGCTGCTTGACTCAAGAAACTGAGAGACAGATTCTGTGATAGATTTTCTTGTTGAAGGTGTTGGTTCTGTCACTGAAATTTTTATTCTTTTGGTGGGTGGCGAAGCGACAGATTCAAGAGATTGAAGCTCTTCAACTGCTTTGTCAAGTGATGATTTAACTCGTTCTAATGTACTAGGTGAAAATAACTTAGCTTTGTAACGTGGATCTAAGTAGGTTGCAAGAGTAACTTCATACAAGAACAGCCTCTCATCTTGTCGCTTGCATCACTTTTGCGCACAATGAACTAGTTCTATTAATATAGTAGAATTTGATAATTTCCGCTTATTAATGACGTTTTATCTCAACGGTCCACATCCGCACGACATCCGCAGTCCAAAGTGCGGATGCGGACGCGGACGCGGATGCGGACGCGGACGCGGATGCGAGAAAATGTGCGGATGTTATGCGGATGCGGATGTGACCTACATCACTAATCTACAGTTTGGTGTCTCGAGGGTTGCAAGGTTAAAAATAGTGAATATGTACTGTATATCAATATATTTACAACATAAACACCTTTATTATGCAATTTCTCATTAAAATTGTGTTTATTAAAATTGCTTTTATTCAACTATGCAATTTCTCATTAAAATTGCTTTTACAATTCAACTGAAACATCAAAACTATGTTCATTTTACGTTAAAACAAAACATTTTTCTTCCATGGCCATCTCGTAAGCCTGTAAACAACACGGCATCACAAATACAAGTGAGGCGCCACTGTAAACTAAAGCTGCCAAGTAGACTATACTAGCTGAAAAGAGACACTATAAGCGTATTCAGAGACACTCTATCCATAGCAATTACCAGAGCCGGATTTAGACATGTGGAGGCCCTGGGCAGCCTCCATGTGGAGGCCCCCCTACCTTAGGGGAAAACATAATTGAAGTCATCCATAAGATTCATAATATAATTAACATACACACACTTTCAAAACATCGTGCACTCTTGTGTTGTCCATTCCACTCATTTCTGCAAAAAATGAAAGCCTCGGGTTACTCGGGTATTCCATTATAGTGAGAGTAGGCCTAAAAGAGTAATAAAAACAAAATAATAATCAGTACACAACAAATAGTAATTGGTAAAAGTTTATGTACTACAGTGGTATTGGATGCGCGTGTTTTTTTGTTGATCATCTATCGGGTTTTTCTAGTTTCGGGTTTTTTCTATTTTGATAATGGCTTGTCAATATGTGGAGGCCCCCAAGATGTGGAGGCCCGTGGGCAGCTGCCCACTTTGCCCACTCCTAAATCCGGCCCTGGCAATTACCATGTAAAAGTAACTGTTTCCTAGTTTTGAGACACTATAAGCGGCGAGACACAGTATATGGGGACACTAAATCTGGCGTCTACTATATATATAAATTGCAGTCATTATACGTTCAACTTCCTTTTGCTTCTTTCCTCTTTTATCTCGTAAATATTTAAACCGATTTCTTACACAGATTTATTCCCATAAAAGGGAAAATCTTTCAGACTCGATAATATTCTTTTAATTTCCTCTTCCCACGCCCTCCTCATTCAAAAACGAAAAAGATTCAGGGCGCACATCGCAAATTTACGTCGAAACCTCCCCAAAAATATAAACAAACTCCTTTGATGCAACTTTATTTCTTAAATGATAATCAAGGCCGCTAATCTAATCAAACTTCGTGCCGCCATTTCTCGTTATGCTCCGATTGAACGCTCGATAAGTTTTCCACTGAAACTGTATTAACTGGGTGCATTCGCTTTTCTTACCTTTTTTGTTTCCTTCTTCTGCGTCTTTCTTGCCTCCTCCTCCTCCTCCTCCTCCTCCTCCTCCTCCTCCTCTTCGACTTCTTTGGCTATTTCTAAGAGGGAAGGTATATAACAAAAGTTTGGAAGAGCTATTATGAATCTGAATGCGGACGTTTATCCCTCGTGATAGACGGAAACGAAGATAATGTTATATCATTGTTTTTTATACGGAGTAAATATATTTCCTATACATTATCTAAACGCTTTTTTTCACCTCAAAGCCTTAATCATTGTCAGGTTTTATAATCTAGAGTTTCGTATCTGAAATCTAGCTAGAATGAGATGTAAAGCAGAAGGCCCGAAGTAACAATTACACTCGATAGTATCCATAATTACCCGTAACTCAATGGGTAACGCCGATAAGTGAAGTGGGATTAGCCATTAAAATATTAGTATATAATTACAGACTTTCTATAAAATTAATAGACCATAAAACTAATTGTTAACTTGTCGGCGTATACTGTATTTTATTTTCTCTCGCCGAGATATACTAAGGATCTCTAAAGCGTAACACCAACTCATTCAGGAACAATAAAACACCAAGTTTTCAAAAAATACATTTAATTACAATAAAAAATCGAACATTATTTAGTTTGCCTTCAGTTGACTGTAAATAGTAGTTCAAACAAAATGTTTTAACATTACACAGCTTCCTTAAACAAACAGGTAATTAGCGTAACCGGTAACCCTATAAGTTAGTAGTTGTCAGCCTTTTCTCCAGTAACTTTTCGGTTATCAAGTACTTATTTTGGGCATTTACACAAGATTTCGCGTTACCCGGTTGAGGAACAATACAATAAATGCTATATGATTTAAACGCAAAACTGGAGGGGAACGATGTCAGATTTTCCATTGTAGATGCCATAAATGTAGTTGCATCGCGCAGATGAGTTCAGCCTTCGACAAACAAAAAGGAATACTCAGCGCTGGGGTAGTAATCAGTCAAGAGGGCCAAAAACTGGCCAGTCGGGTCTCGAACCCCCGACCTCATGGTCTCCACTTCTCTTTTAGGGAAACGGTGTTAACCACTCAGCAGAGCTGTGCCTAGCGGCGCTAATTAGCGACGCTAGTTAATTATTAGCGCATCCATTAGCGGCGCTATTTTTCAAAATAGTTAGCGAAACAGATAGCGCCGCTACATTTTTAGGCAATGCTAGGCGCTAACCGCTAATATAAATTGAAATCAATAGAGTCTTAGAATGGTATGCTCTATATTACGTTGCTTTTTGTGCATAATGCTGAACGCAGAATGTATAATAATGAACAGTTTCCTGAACTGAGTATGTAAAGGAGGACAATGTCTTTCCAATAAATAAATTTAATTATAAATATCAAATTACGCAATTTTCTTGAATACCCAATAATCATTTTAAAGATATAATTTTGTTCCCATTTGACACTATAAAAGATAATAACAAATAGCGAACACACACAAATATATACAAATGCATTATTATTATTAAAAAATAGTACTTAGCCATACATTTCATAAAAATTAGCGCCAAAATTAACGTTAGCGTTAACGCCGCTAATTTTAAAAACTGTTAGCGTTAGCGGCGCTAGAATTTATTTGCATTAGCCTTAGCGTTAGCGGCGCTATATTTATCAGTTAGCTCGCACAGCTCTGCCACTCAGCCAACAGGGGCTGTCAAGGGCTTGGATTCCATTTCTTTTTGACAAGTTTGAGACTTGCATGGTATTGGGTCAAGGGAAGTCTTGGACTTAACTTGGTTTGGTTCCAGCGTTAGCTAGATCATGATTGCTTGATACTATCCCTTCATTAATTTATGTACTCTACCCGCCCTAGTTTGTGTATATATCAGTATAGGTATGAACATTATACTTGTTTTCTTATATCTGATGTGGATTTGTATTTTAATAAATCTTGTTTGAGGGAAGGTTTTCAGATGATGAAAATAACTTTAGGATTATACGGGGTAATGATAAATAGCTCAATCAAAGGTATGAGATTCTGTATTTTCATGCATTTTGGGACACACTCTTTTATTAAAGTTTAAGGGTAAATGTTTTTGATGCAGTGTACAGACAATGTATATGTATTAGAGACGCAATTTGTGAAGTCATCTTAGGATTTAAGTTTACGAATAAACAGAATACCGTGAGAGAAAAGGAATTAATTAGTTTTAGAAATTTTGGAGGTACGTGGATCAAATAAGTTTCAAAATTTGATAGTGTAAATTAGCGACGCTGCGTGAGTATCGAAAATATGGTTGGTCTTGTACAGGGTGTCCCGTAAGTCCCTTTACCCCCATGTTATATATATCTTTCAACCTTTCAAATTAATATTCTCTACATTGTGATGCTGCAAGGTTTTATGTACTCGTATAAGAAATAATGATCGAGGAACACATTATGACGGAAATTTAAAAAGAAAACAAATATCAATTGCATGATGTGCAACATTTTAGATTGTGGGTTTTCAGCTTCACTCGTGAAGGGACATTTCAAAAGAGCATCCCTGTGTATCCTGCTGCATACTGACAATTTCTTAAAATTTTGCATTTGAATTCAGGTAATAAAAGAAAACACAAAATAAAATGGTTTATGTTTTGAAAATACTTCAGAATTGGACAAAACTTTACTATCCAGACAGTGTTCAGAGACAGTTCATAACAGCTTGGTAATATGTTAAATTAGGTTAGATATCTCGACAATTAGGTTAGGTTGTTGTTGTTGTTGGTTAGCCGATCAGCCCACCCTGATCGAGCAAGCCGGTGGCACGCAGGCAACCGATCGCCCTCTCCGGAGTGGACCAGAGGTTCAACGCACTAGTGATGTTGTGTTGTGTTCTATGTTGTGCTAGAGTGGTACAGTCTGTCATAATGTGTTCAATTGTTTGTGGTGCGTCCTGGCACAGGTGGAAGGTGTCGTCTGTGGAGTTGTCTAGTCTGTGTTTATATGTCTGTAAGTTGGGGTGATGTCCACATCGGAATCGTGCTAAGTTAACTCGATCTGACCTGTTAATGGTTGGCGGCTTCGCACCTAGGACCGCATTCGGACCGAGTCGTGTCAGTGCTTTGTGGGTTAGGTGTGTGTGTATGTGTTTTCTGGACTGTGTGATGTCTGTGGGGCGTGGTATGGAATGGAGTATTTGGTTATAATATCTCTCTGGTGTTACCTTAATGGTGCGAGGTGTCGGTGCATGATTGTACATGTAGTGGCAAGGATGTTGTGGGTTAGTTGTCGCTAATTGGATACCTGTTTCTGTGTGCAGGTGTTCTATTGGTGTTGTTTGAGTGCATCCTGTAAAGATACGAAGTGCGTTGTTTTGTATTGTCTGTAAGGTGTTTATGTGTGTGTTTGAGATAATGGGTGCCCAGCATGGGCTAGCATAGTCCATAACTGAGCGAATATATGTTTGTATATGAGTGATGTTGTTTCCTGCTGGAGTGCTGGTGTCCAAATTTTGTGCCTGTTAGTACCCTAAGCGTGTTAAGTTTTGACGTACATTTGTTTTTAATTAGGTTAGGTTGATTAGGGTTGGTTAAGTTTGGTTCGGTAGTTAGTAATTAGAGCTTTATGGACTCTGTCTATGAACAGGCCGGCGAGAGCTGCCACGGGCCCCGGGGAAGGATTGGTATATGGGCGCCCCCTGTTTACTCGGTATTTTATTATGAATGTTTTTTGTGGACATAACGAGCAAACTGATTATATGTCCAAGTCACTATTCAAAACATACAGTATGATAATCTCTATAAAATGTATGTTCATTAATTATATTTCCTCTCTGTCATTTAATCAATTGCTTTATTAATATTTTTAGATTTTATCCCCCCTCTTTCCGGGCTAGGGTTGCCAGATTTTTCAAATGCCCATGCGACACAAGATTTTTTTCTGAGTTTTTTTTTAAGACGTTTTTGTTTTTTAGGAGGAGCATTTTGCTAGGGGGGAAATTTTAAATAATATTATTATTATTAAAATAATAAGTAAAAAAAAACATGATTGTAAATAATTAATTAAAAAAAATATTCCAAATCTTATAAATAAAATCAAGTGTGTGTGTGTGTGTGCTTCCACGCAAATGCAGCAATTTACACCTGAACGATTTCTTATAAAAAAGTAGACATACAGATTTTATTTGAATCACACAATTTCAAGTTGTATGGTCAAGCAATCGCAGGATTCACACTAATTCAAAGCTTACAATATAACTACAGCCGAAAAACTGCCAACTCGCGGCTAGAAATTACTCCCAAGTTCATACTTTCTACATGCTATGACATCTTTCACCAATCCTTTATTTGTAGATAAGCTATAATTTCTCTGATTTGCGTAAGTTCTATTGGATCGTGGGATACATAGAATCGGCTCGAGGGACATATTTGGTCCGCGGGACACACTTTGGGAATCCCTTCGATACTCAGGGCTTATATAGCACTCCCCGTAAATCCTTAAATACTGTACCAGAAGCGATGAAGGATATAATTCAAAAGAATTATATGAAATTTCATTGAACGTTTCGCCGTCTTAAACGCATTAGAAGAGTATCTGCTAAAAATATCGCGTTTTTTATAAATGTATTAATATTTGATCGTAAACGATGATAAAGGAATATAAAAACTACATAAAAACAGTATAATTCTACAGCTGGAAATAACTGCTCATTGATTAGGAAGAAATTTTGAAATAGATGAAGTTATCATACTTTAGAATGATGACTTTCCCATAAATTTATTCACATACAATCTTCCTTTGATTATTAATGGATAATTTAATACACAACATATGCCCCCAAAAATTTAAATATCATAAGCCCCTATGTTAAAAATAAAATACTGCAGGCAATTCTTTTTCACGTTAATTATAGCTCAGTTTCGTACCAACAACAACAATAATAATAATAAAAAATGAAAAATAAATTTTAAAAAAAAGTGTTCAGAAGAAAAGAAATATGAAATTTAGTTGAGCGAAATTTTCATACGAAATCCTTTCATTCGCCAGTGTGGTTAAGAGTCGTTATTTGAGCAGTAACATCTGCAGTAAAAGGCAGATGAATTGAAGTTATTCCTCATAATATATATATACATATATATATATACACACACACACCCGGTGTAATGCTGTATATATATGTATATATATGCACCTGATGGTGTAGTGGTTAGCGTCGCTGACTACGAATCCATCGGCCCCAGGTTCGAGACCCGGTGACGGCAGCCGGCGCGCAGCAAAACCCAGCTGTTCATCCTTCCACACAATAAATGGTAGATAAATGAGTACCCTGGGTGGCCTAGTGGTTAAGACGCTGGGCTGCTGGTGGGGCGTGGTTCGGATTCCACGTTAAACTGTAGGTCTAAGGTGACGTGAAAAGCTTGACCTTCGCCAGAATGAACAATTCGGGCGGAAGCTAACCAAAGGTTATATATATATAGGTTATATATATATATATATATAGGTTATATATATATATATATATAGGTTATATATATATATATAGTAGGACAAAGTCAGGAAAGATGCTTCAGTTCTAATAAAAGTTTAAAAAAAATGGAAATAAAATTAGAAAAGCGGTACAGAAAAAAAGAATATTTTTGAAATATTTATACCAATAGAGCATTTCACCTAAAACAAGGATGTGTCTATCGTTCAAGTCTGGACAGCTAAAGTTCTACTGGTACTGATCGGCAATCTCGTTAGCATTGTAGTGGTTGTGTTCATAAACGTTGATAATTTACTGTTCTCCCTATTTACGAGTATGTTCTATATGGAACAATAGTCATACAATTTCCTACTCTAAAAAGCGCGACCGAGGAGAATTAAGACAGCGTTTTCCTAAACGTTTATTACTGTATACTTTTAATTTACAAGGAGTTACGAGGAATAACAACGACAGGAGGAAACCTCAAAGACCTTTCGGTCCACTCGGGGAGGTTCTGTTATTAAACTAGTGCATTTTTTAATTATTGTAGCAGTAGTAGAAAACTGGATAGAAAAGCGTAAGCTCCTTCCCCACCAGAGGCGGGTACGGATAAAGGTTGAAGAAAATAGCTTGATCCTAGAACAGTAGCCAAGGAAATTTTACGAGAAAGAGGAGAATACAGTATATAAATTATCTCGACAATTACGTTATGTATACATAGAAATCATACACTAGAGTGAGAGCATGGTGTATAAACTAACATAGTAATATATTTGCGCTAGTCGTATATCAACTACTTGGTATCGTCACAAAATCCTCGAACGTATGTTTTGATTTTATACAAAATATTTACAGCTCTATTTACAAAGGTATCGGGCCAACGAAGACCCCATGGCCCACTCCAGGATAGCCCCAAAAGGATTAAGCAAACTCTCCGTGGCTACACTGATGTATGCGCAAAACCATCACGCCGGCAAGTTAATGAAATGTTTCTACGGGAAAGGGGTTGAAGCAGGAATTGAGAAAGAAAATAAGATTTTCCACACCATGCCCTCACTCTTCAAATGCACTCAGCCCACCAAGAGAAGGAAGAGATAAAAAAAGAAATAAGGAAGACAGAAACACAACTTTATCTCACTTAATCCATGCCATAGATTTTTTTACAAGGCAGGCAAGTGTGTGAGCGTATGTTCGGTAATTGGATGTTCGTGATGTGTATATGTCTGCCAACTCTTTGAATGTCGCCGAGTTGCCGCGGCAAGTGATATATTGAGTCGTTCCTACTTCACGGTGTTGTGCCACCACAAGAGTAGAGAAACTCTCTTTTCGGCGAGGAATATCAGTAGGAGGTCTCTGTATCTATGCTCGTGTAATTGTCCCTTATGGAGAATGAGTGTTTCGTGAGTGATCACTCGTTATTGCTACGGCGAATTCAAGAGTCTCCCACTTAGAGGTGTTTATGAGGGTTACGTTATAATACTATTTTCAAAATACTTATTTAATAAATTCTTAAATTATGTTATATGTGGGAACAGCCTTAAACCCCGAGTGTATTCAGAACTTTGTTCAGCCTATTTTTAAACATATATACACTTTGGCTTGGAACACCCTCCGAGGGAAGTTGGTTCCAGATTTTAACTATTTTATAGGAGAAAAAATTACCGCAGATGGAGGTACTAAAATGTTTTTAGTTTCAATTTAAAGCCATTATTTCTTATCGGATTAGTACTAAATGAGAAGAATTTCTTGTAGTCTACCTTGTCTATTCCACTGAGCATCTTGAAAACTTAATAACCTGACTGCGCACCTCCTGGCCTCTAAAGTAAACAGATTTAAGCGCTCTAATTTACGTTCGCAGGTTTGAAGTTTCACTGAAGGGATCAGTCTTGTGGCCCTTGCTTGTACCCTTTCCAACCTTTCTATATTCTTCGTAAGGGACGGAGCTCAAAAGCGTACACAATACTCGAGTTGAGGTCTAACTAGTGAATTGTAAAGAGACATTACAATCTCCTTATTTCTAAATTGGAGCTGTCTTTTAATGTAACGTAATATTTTCAAGATCCTCTTTTCGACTTCTGCACAATGCTTTGACGGTTTGAGATCATTACTGATATAGACTCCTGAGTCTTTCTCTAGATCGGTCTCAATCAAGTTCCTTCTCGAGAGAGGGTAATCGGTCTTCAGATTTTTATAACCTATGTGCATTGCCTTACATTTGTCCAAGTTGTTTCCTTACTTGCTTTTGGTTCATTCGTTTTTTTTTTGTTTTTTTTTTCGATAAAATGTAAATGGAATAATAAACGTAAATGTAATAATGAAAGTAATAAATGTGGAAATAAATATAAATGCAATAAATGTAATAATAAAGGTCATAAAATAAATGTAATAATTAGTGTAAAGGTAATAATAATAAATGTTAAAAAACGTAAATGCAATAATAAATGCAGTAATTATGTTAAAATAATAGAATCTGTATGTATAGAACAAGAAGATAGTTTTAATTTGTGCGAATGTACTTATAAGCGGGACCCTTTAATAAAAAAAAATAAATAAAAAAATGCCCTTCTGGGGTCGTGGGAACGGGATCTAGCCTAGGTGCGAATTCCTTAATGGTCTCTGGACTGTTTCCTTCTCGCCTTTTTCATTCGTTTTTCGGTTTACAATTTCTGTATAATAAACAACAGTGTAATAATCACTGTAATAATAAATTTATAATTTCTGTAATAAATAATAATACAATATTAAATGTAATAAATTTAATAATAAATGTAATAATTATGTAAAAATAATAGAATCTGTACGTATAGAACAAGGTGATAGTTTTAAATTTGTGCGAATGCACTTATAAGCGGGTCCCTTTAATAAAAATGCCCTTCCAGTGTCGGGAGAACAGGATCTAACATAGGTGCGAATTTCTTAATGGTCCCTGGACTGTTTTCCCTCTTGTTTTTGGTTCATTCGTTTTTCTGTATCCACCCGAAGAGGATGCCAGTGGGCATCGAAACTGTTGTGGAAATAAACTCTGTCTATTAGAGTGGGTTTTAATTATCACACTTTTTAATAATTTTGCACTGTACAGTAGTTTCATTATAGTTTACACCTAAACCAAAAGGAAGGAATCTGAGATGTATAAAAAGTGCCGGGAACTCCTCTATAGACGTCCTCATAAGACCCTTCTATACGGTTAAAAGAAGACTGTAACTGCAAGCTTTTACATGATTGGTTACCTCTTAAAATACTGTACTTAATTCTGCTCTCTGAAATAGCTTTTTAAGCCTAAACAGAGTTTGTTTCGTCAAATAAATAACAGAAAAAACAATGATCATTCTATAACATTTTAATTAACGATTAATTTATATAAAAATATTAAACATGATATTTAATTAAGGATTAGTTAATATAAATCATATTAAAAAATAATAATATGAAATTCCGCTTCCGCTTCAGCCCCTATTGGCAAGTTCCACGTTAACGTGGCAAAGATAACATCATTGAATATTCGAAAAGTCCGACGTTTCGTCGCACGCGCAGAGTGCCTTTGATTTTACTCCATATAAAAAGTCAGCCGAAGTCAAATATGAAGACCGTACTGGCCAATCACTTGTCCTATGCCCAGAGATTTCCCTACTTTCCCGTACCCTGAACTTTCCGAACACCCCCGTAGCGATCGACTAATGACGTGCAGTGTTGCCAATTTAGTCGTTTTCCAACTAGATGAAGTTGTTTTAAAAAAATTCTAGTTGAAAAAAATTCCATTTAGTTGTTGGTTGGAAATTTAGTTGTATAATATAATTTGACACTTTAATACTTACACTTATAATACATACTTACACTTTTCCTCTGTTCCTGAACAATATACAGTATCTCGGAACAGTAACAAAATATTTAATTAATTCATATTTGTTTTATATGTTGAAGATCAAAGCGAAAATTTAAAAAAATGAATAATGATGGGATTGGTCAACATCTTCGCAACATCTAAGGTCATTGACGGAGGGGACCTACAGCTTTACGTGGGATCCGAACTCGCTACATAATCTAGACGCGGAGGACGTTCTCCCATCCAACTATCTCCAGATCCAATGTCGATTAACTTCGTTGATCGACGAGAAGCGGTTACGACACTAGCCACGAACGACGTAGCCCTGAAAATGAAAAGACAAACACTTTAATTTGTGTGATTATTTTAAAACATACGTTGAACCTAATAAAATGGGCGTGAAACATTTTTCAATTTTTACTGTCGTGCCATGCATATAGCCCACCTTCACCCTCACGGTCTCACCCCTCGGCTCTCACTCCTTTGAAAATTTGAACACTCCCCCTAATTTCAATTCCTGGGGAAACCACTGCCCACACCACCCGATTCCCTAACCAAGAAAATTTTCGTTCAAGTATCGCGAACGTTACGAAGGTACTAATCCGGAGCTCCACTTTGCATATTCAGGATTTCCTTTAAACTCTAAAAATCGGTTTCTATAATAGGTGCAGCATCGTCGCAGAATGATGGCTATCAAACGTGTTTCCTTATATATATATATATATATATATATATATATATATATATATAAAACCTTGGTTTTGCTTCCGTCCGAATTGTTCATTCTGGCGAAGGTCAAGCTCGTCACTCCACCGTAGACCTACAGTTTAACGTGGAATCCAAACCACGCCCCACCAGCAGCCCAGCGTCTTAACCACTAGGCTACCCAGGGTAGCCATTTCTCTACCAACCAATTTCTTTGTGTGGAAAGATGAACAGCTGGGTTTTGCTGCGCGCCGCTTGCCGTCATCGGGTCTTGAGCCCGGGGCCGATGGATTCGTAGTCAACGACGCTAATCAGTACACCACCGAGGCGTATGAATTTACTGTATATATATATATACACACACACACAGTATATTATATATATATAATATTATATATATATATATGTGTGTGTGTGAGAGAGAGAGAGAGAGAGAGAGAGAGAGAGAGAGAGTTACAAGGAAAAGAAGTACCTCAAAAGGCCTTGCGGCCCATACCGAGGAGGTACCAATGGCAACGAGAGCCAGGGAAAATTTTGTAAAAGTTTATTTTTCTTTCAACTATCCTAGCAGTAGTAGAAAACTGGATAGTAAGTAGAAGGCTCTCTCCCCACCCTCCGCTCCCTCCCTGCCAGAGGCAGGTACGGAAAAAGGTTGAAGAAAATACCTTGACCCTGGAAAAGTAGCCAAGGAAATTTTACAGGAAAGTGGAGAATATATAAATAGCTCTATATTTAGCTTGCTCACAGAGACACCGAGCAAGCGAACTCCTGCAGAGTTTTCTGAGGTTTTAATCTTAAACTATGAGTGTGTTCAGTACTTTGTCTAGCCTATTTTTAAACAGATTTACACTTTGACTGGAAGAGAGAGAGAGAGTTACAAGGAAAAGAAGTACCTCAAAAGGCCTTGCGGCCCATACCGAGGAGGTACCAATGGCAACGGGAGTCAGGGAAAAATTTTGTAAAAGTTTATTTTTCTTTCAACTATCCTAGCAGTAGTAGAAAACTGGATAGTAAAGTAGAAGGCTCTCTCCCCACCCTCCGCTCCCTCCCTGCCAGAGGCAGGTACGGAAAAAGGTTGAAGAAAATACCTTGACCCTGGAAAAGTAGCCAAGGAAATTTTACAGGAAAGTGGAGAATATATAAATAGCTCTATATTTAGCTTGCTCACAGAGACACCGAGCAAGCGAACTCCTGCTGCAGAGTTTTCTGAGGTTTTAATCTTAAACTATGAGTGTGTTCAGTCCTTTGTCTAGCCTATTTTTAAACAGATTTACACTTTGACTGGAAACAACCTCTGAGGGAAGTTGGTTCCAGATATTAACTATTTTATAGGAAAAGAAATTTCCGCAGACTGAGGTCCTAAATGTCTTTACACACTCAAATAGTGTGCAAGATTTCGTCTAACCTTTTCTTGAACTGATCCACAGAGGAACTGTTCACAACTTCCGAAGGTAACCTGTTCCATGTGTCACAGATCTTATACGTAAAGTAATTCCCACACACACTAGTCCTAAACCGTTTCAAATCCAACTTCCAACCATTGTTGCGAGTTGGGTTATCATTTAAACTAAACATACTTCTAAAATCGACATCGTTGAACCCTCGTAAGAGCTTGAAAACCTCGATCAGTTGACCGCGCAGCCTCCGAGTTTCAAGCGAAAACAAGTTCAGGGCGCGTAACCGTCGATTGTAGCCCATATGCCTAACGGAAGGGATTAACTTTGTGGCCCTCGCCTGCACTCGCTCCAGCCTCTCAATATCTTTCCTGAGGGTGGGCGACCAGAACTGCACAGCATACTCCAGGTACGGCCGAACAAGGGAATTGTACAGTGAGAGCACAATCTCCTTGTTCCGAAACTGAAATTGCCTCCTGATATAACCCAATAGTTTCTGGGCTTTCTTTTCCACCTCTACACACTGTTTCGTAAACTTAAGGTCGCTGCTAATTAGCACACCCAAGTCCTTTTCTAAATCAGTCACCTCGATATTACTACCCAACATCGAGTAGTCCGACTTGGGATTGGCGTAGCCAATGTGCATCACTTTGCATTTACCCAAGTTAAACGGCATTTGCCATTTTTCGGACCACTCTCCTATCCTACCTACCTAGGTCCGCACGCAGTTCCTCGATCGCTTCGGGCGTCCCAACATTGGCCCCAAGCTTGGTGTCATCAGCGAATTTGGCGATCCGACTGACGATGCCACCGTCGATATCATTTATGTAAATGGTAAACAACAGCGGCCCCAAAACGGAACCCTGAGGAACCCCACTAGTGACCGAGGCCCAACCCGAACTAGCCCCTTTAATTACCACCCTCTGCCGCCTATTCCTCAGCCAGTTTTCAATCCACCTACCTATTTCCCCACCGATACCCAGCGCGCGCACTTTTGCCATTAGCCGGCGGTGAGGTACCTTATCAAAGGCTTTCTGAAAGTCGAGATAAAGTATATCAATCGCCATACTCTTATCGTACTCACTCAACATGACGTGGAAAAACTCGAGCAAGTTGGTGAGACACGACCTATGCCGTCTAAACCCATGTTGGGAGTCCCCAAGCAGCTTGTAGGAATCCAAATGGTCAACGATTCTATCAGCTATTATCCTTTCTAATAATTTACCTACAACTGAAGTGAGACTAATAGGACGATAGTTCCCTGGACTTTCGTGATCCCCTTTCTTAAAGATAGGGGTCACGTTGGCCTCCCTCCAGTCACCAGGCACCTGGCCCATCACCAACGATTTGTTGAAGACTGTAGCCAGGTGGGGAGCCACCTGGTCGCGCACTTCTCGCAAAACACTGGGGAGAAACTGGTCTGGTCCAGGAGCCTTAAACGCGCTCAGTTTGTCTATTCTATGAGCAACGACTGTCGCGGTACATCTAACACTATCCAGGCCAGCACCTTCGTGCCTCACAGCTGGCTCGGGGATGACGCGGGTATCCTCCCTGGAGAGAGAGAGAGAGAGAGAGAGAGAGAGAGTTACAAGGAGTTACAAGGAAAAGAAGTACCTCAAAAGGCCTTGCGGCCCATATCGAGGAGGTACCAATGGCAACGGGTGCCAGGGAAAATTTGTAAAAGTTTATTTTTCTTTCAACTATCCTAGCAGTAGTAGAAAACTGGATAGAAAAGTAGAAGGCTCTCTCCCCACCCTCCGCTCCCTCCCTGCCAGAGGCAGGTACGGAAAAAGGTTGAAGAAAATACCTTGACCCTGGAAAAGTAGCCAAGGAAATTTTACAGGAAAGTGGAGAATATATAAATAGCTCTATATTTAGCTTGCTCACAGAGACACCGAGCAAGCGAACTCTTGCAGAGTTTTCTGAGGTTTTAATCTTAAACTATGAGTGTGTTCTGTACTTTGTCTAGCCTATTTTTAAACAGATTTACACTTTGACTGGAAACATCCTCTGAGGGAAGTTGGTTCCAGATATTAACTATTTTATAGGAAAAGAAATTTCCGCAGACTGAGGTCCTAAATGTCTTTACACACTCAAATAGTGTGCAAGATTTCGTCTAACCTTTTCTTGAACTGATCCACAGAGGAACTGTTCACAACTTCCGAAGGTAACCTGTTCCATGTGTCACAGATCTTATACGTAACGTAATTCCCACACACCTAGTCCTAAACCGTTTCAAATCCAACTTCCAACCATTGTTGCGAGTTGGGTTATCATTTAAACTAAACATACTTCTAAAATCGACATCGTTGAACCCTCGTAAGAGCTTGAAAACCTCGATCAGTTGACCGCGCAGCCTCCGAGTTTCAAGCGAAAACAAGTTCAGGGCGCGTAACCGTCGATTGTAGCCCATATGCCTAACGGAAGGGATTAACTTTGTGGCCCTCGCCTGCACTCGCTCCAGCCTCTCAATATCTTTCCTGAGGGTGGGCGACCAGAACTGCACAGCATACTCCAGGTACGGCCGAACAAGGGAATTGTACAGTGAGAGCACAATCTCCTTGTTCCGAAACTGAAATTGCCTCCTGATATAACCCAATAGTTTCTGGGCTTTCTTTTCCATCTCTACACACTGTTTCGTAAACTTAAGGTCGCTGCTAATTAGCACACCCAAGTCCTTTTCTAAATCAGTCACCTCGATATTACTGCCCAACATCGAGTAGTCCGACTTGGGATTGGCGTAGCCAATGTGCATCACTTTGCATTTACCCAAGTTAAACGGCATTTGCCATTTTTCGGACCACTCTCCTATCCTACCTAGGTCCGCACGCAGTTCCTCGATCGCTTCGGGCGTCCCAACATTGGCCCCAAGCTTGGTGTCATCAGCGAATTTGGCGAGAGAGAGAGAGAGAGAGAGAGAGAGAGAGAGAGAGAGAGAGAGAGAGAGAGAGAGAGAGAGAGAGATTACAATATATTCGGCATAAAATACACAATGCCTGAACAAGCATAATTTAATTTTATTATCCGTTTTTAAGCTTGGTCTCTATGAAATATGTTAAGTCTAGTTTTTTACTTTGTATCCTTTTGTATAATAATATTTGCCAGTTTGCGAGATCTAAGAAGAGGATTTTTTTTACCTTATTAAATAAGAGAATATATCACGAGGGATATGAAAGCTTATCTCATGAACAGGTATAGTTTTATGTATAATTTACGCAATATGCCAGCATCCCTTTACCATTTTCCCGGAGAACTACTTTAGCTGATTTTGCATCTATAATTCTGGAGTGGCGGAATAAAATCGAATTTCATAAAATATACCCGCATAAAGTCCACTCGTACGAGACAGACACACGTATGATGTACATAATTCTTTGGAACTGAATTTTACATTAAAATGCAATACCATTTTAAAACATCCATAAACCTTTTGATTATTTTAGAATAACTGCGAGATAGATGGTGACCAAATGAATGTACAGAGTGTGCGGAATGCGAGTGAGGTGCTTACTGAAGACAGTATCTGATGTATATTGGTGCTTACGAAATAGAGTGAAGAAAAAGGCGTCTGCATGGTGGAACGATGAGGTGAAGAATGCAGTGAAATGTAAGAAAGAAAGAAGTTTGGGAAAGAATGTTACAAATAACTTGTCAATGATGAAATGAGAAATAATGAGTTGTAAGAAGAATGCGGGAATGCTAACGGAGTGAGGAAAAAGATTTTGAAAAAAAGAGAGCACATGAAGACCTGGGAAGGAAGATAAATGAGCAGCGTGTAAATTATGAACATTTCTTTGAACTAGAAGAAAGAAACATTGCGATAAACAATGCTTTTAAATTTAAGGGTAAAAGGTTTGAAACAAACATTGTTAAAAGCTTTTTCACGTATAAAATAATCGAAAAGTGGGTTACCTTTTCCACGAGATGTGTAATAACGAGTTAGACAGGTATTTTAGTACCATACTTTACGCTAAAGAGAGAGTAAATAGAGGGGGAGAAAAAAAATGAAATACATGATGTACCTTTTCGAAGGAATTCATAAATATGTATGAGTGTACCGACCAGCTAGAGTTGCCTCTGGATTAGTACTCTTTAAATAATTTCAATGCGAACGATGGCAGCTGAAATAAATTTAAATATTCAGTCTCTCATTACGGTGTCCTTCAAATAGCATTCATAGAAGAAATGCTACGACAAAGAAATAAATAATTCTTTAAAAAAAAATGCATGGTGTAGGTTATTTTCCCCCGTCCTCTAATGCGTTATGAGTACGCGAAATAAGTGTACGCATGATGTGAATGAAATCTGAAGTTCTTTCTATTATACTTTTCCCTACTTTTTTAGAAATCTTTTTTCACCCCCTCTTTTCTGTCGGTTGTGGCTGGCAGGAGAAGCACTTTTTCCGTTCTATACTTTACAGTTGTTATAGAATGACCGCTTCTCTTTCGGAGGGAATGTATCGCCGCATCCGGTACGCGTGCGAATAGTGCCAAGCCCTAAAGACGTGAGTCCGATGCGCGTGTGCGAGACCTGAGGGTATAAAAGCTCGAGTCAAGTCACACCCGGGACTTAGTATTACCATGCTATACGCATAAACCCGTTGCCGTTAGGCCGGTTCATCTATTCTCATTAGTCATCAATTAAAATGTTATGTAAGCTATCATTCATTATTCATACCCCAAAGCCAGTAGATCCGAACCCCGCCATATATTGGGCGTTCTAACAAGACACACGTAACAACGAACCAGAACCACCAATATTAAATATCTGGTATCCAGTGGTGGGCACGGTTCCGCTAATCCGCTAACCGCTAATTAGCGAAGCTAACTTTTCCGTTAGCGGATTAGCGTTTCCGCTAACTTTGAGAACAGTTAGCGGACCAATTAGCTTCCGCTAAATTTAGTTCCGCTAACTTTAAGTCCGCTAACCCTAAAATCACACATGTTTGTTCCAGTCTGTTCTGAGCGTGTCTGCAACAGTCAGTCTGGCACGCTATTGGCTGACTACGTGTAAACACAAGACGTGATTGGTCGACAAAGCAGCAGCTGAGCAGCGTTGTGTAATTCTGCAGTTCAGTTCACTTACGACGTTACAGTCTTACAGTGTCAGCGACAGCGTACGTTATCATAAGCATATTTTCGTCAGTTTACCGAGTCTACAAGTTTTTGCAATGGAAAGTGAAGCGGCTGCCGTCATGAGGTTGAAGGACGCCAAGTCCAAAGGCCTCCTGTATTGCAGTCCTCTGGTAGACGCGATACTGGCAGGCATCACCAAAAGGTTTGGGCCCCTCCTACAAGACCAGGAGTGCCAGCTGGCCGCTGCCTTTCACCCCAGGTTTCGCCTGTTCTGGCTGGAGAAGCATAATCACAGCCAGCTCAGCAGGGTAAAGAAGGCCATGGAGACCGGCGTGGAGACAGCCCTGAGGGAGACCATTGAGGAGGGCTGCACCACCAGCAATGAGAATGAGGAAGATGACTTCTTCAGCAGCATCACTCAGCCCCAGGTGAGCAGGAGCCACAGGTCACTGAAGTCCAAGGCACAGATCTTGGTGAAGACCTGGCTGGAGGCCGGCTCGAAGGAGGTCCTGACTGACGTCGCCTTCTTGGGTGAGCAAGTGTTGATCGACCTGTTCATCAAGTACAACACAGCCATCCCATCCAGTGCTGCAGTTGAGCGCCTGTTCTCCATAGGCAAGGACATCTTGCGCGCCAAGAGAGCCACCCTGTCAGATGCCAACTTTGAGAGGCTGATGTTCATGAAGGGCAACCAGCATCACGTCGAAGCGATGGAGAAGGAGCAGGAGGCCAAGCCAGAGTGAATGCATTATTAGATTATTAAAGTTATTTTTTATGTGTATTTTTATTTCTTAATATTTTTGATTCGTTTAATACTTTTTGTACTGTAAATAAACTGTATGTTGAATGTAAACTAATGTTTAATTTCATTTAATTTCATTTAATTATTTATGTACACCTTGATCATCATCTGATCTTGGCATGTTATACCTTTTTGGAAAGCTCTATGTCTAAGCTGCAACATATTAAAATTTCAGCTCTCTTTAAGGGTTTTAGAGCCAAAAAACCAAACCTAAGCTAAATTCATTAATAAAAGTTAGCGGTTATCGTTAGCTTCCGCTAATTTTTTTAGCGGTTTATCGGTTTAGCGTTATCGAAGTTAAGTTTTGAGTTAGCGGTTCAGCGGTTATCGAAGCTAACTTTTCGGTTAGCTGTGCCCACCACTGCTGGTATCTGACACGACCCAATATTGAATACTACTACTATTATTCCTGTGCGAAAGCTTTATACTCGCTCGCAGATTTTGAGATTTTTCCGTATTCTTATTTTCATTTCTTTTATTATTTTTAACTTCCTTATTGGGCTAGCCTAGAGTAGATCTAAACCCATGAAGCCCATATCAATCGGCCATTTGTTTCTGGTTTTCACCGCTGAATCGTGTCCCGCTTAAAACCAATTAGAGCCATTTACACATTAACCGGCAGCATCGGGGTATGAAAAGTTTCAAAACCTTGTCGTTGAATAGCGATTAATGCATTTGATACATTTTGTAACCCCTATTTTTGCTGATTAATATGTAAACGGCTCTAATCGGTTTTAAGAGGGACACGATTCAGCGGTGAAAACCAGAAACAGACGGCCGAGTGACATGGGCTTCATGGTCTTTGTTAGCTCGTAAACCTAGAAATATATAAAATTTAATTCGTAGCGTCTCCTCGGTGAGTATTCCAAATTACAGAACAGTGGGGAATCTCATTCAGCAAGTTTCATTAAAGCTTATTTATAACAAGATTCAAAACTCCCCCAGGTTTTTGTTAACTTTTTACCTTCTATCATCAAATGTTTGGAAGAAAAACTAAATTACCAGCGATATATCAGGTCATCCCAGAAGTAATGTCGTTTTTTACCTTTATATCCAAATGAAAATAAAATGACGTCAAAATAAATTTTAAGCAATTATATATTTTTCTTCACTTTCTATGACTCTGCCACCTCTCTGAAAGCATTTCAGTTTCATGTTGATAAAATTCCTTCGGTTTAGAAGCAAAAAACTCGGAGAGGGCAATGTTGATAGCCTCGAAACTTTCAAGTTCTTTTCCGTCAAGATAGTTTTGAAGACTTCTGAATGGGTGGTAATCTGATGGTGCAAGGTCTGGTGAATATGGAGGATGTGGAATTTTTTCCCAACCAAGCTGTTCAATTTTGGCAGTGGTGATTCGAACAGTATGAGGACGCGCGTTGTCCTGTTGAAACACAACACCCTTGCGATTGGCCAAAGAAGGACGTTTTGTTTGCAATGCAGCGCTCAATCTTTGAAGTTGCTGACAGTAGACTTCGGCTGAAATGGTTTGATTGGGCTGCAACAGTTCAAAATACACCACTCCTTGTCATGCTCCAAAGTGTGTTCCGCAATGCTGCTGACAGATTCGAACTCTGTAGGGATACTGATGGTGCTCCTGTAGAATCATATGCTTAAGTATTCATTAAATGTATGCCTTCTATTGTATTGTTATTGAATTTTATCCTTTTCGCTACGTTTTCACTGAAATAGAGAGGGACTTTATAAACACCCTGTATAAAACCGATGGTTAACGCAGTTTCGAAAATGGCGTCTGACAGTGATGTGCATCGTAAACAGAAAGCTGTTATAGAGTTGTTAACCGCAGAGAAGGAAACAGTTGGAAATATTCACAAACGTCTACAAAACGTTTACGGAGATGATGATGTTGATCGAAGCACAGTTGGACGCTGGTCTAAACGTGTGAGATCATCGGAGAGAGGGAGAGCCAGCCTCGATGATGAGCCACGCAGCGGTCGCCCGGCATCGGCTGTGACATCTCACACTGTGCAACGTGCTAACAGCATCATTCGATGAAATCGGCGCATCACATACAAGGAGCTATCACTGGAGCTAGGAATTGGTGAAGGAAGTGTGAATACGATAATTCAGCAACTGGGATACTCAAAAGTGTGTTCACGGTTTGTTCCTCGCAAACTGACTGAAGATCACAAAGCCCAAAGAAAAGATTTGCTTCTGAGTCGTTGGTTCGATACGAGACAGAAGGGGATGGCTTCCTTTCACGAATTGTGACTGGGGATGAGACTTGGGTACACCACTTTGAACCTGAAACAAAACGCCAATCCCATCGAGTGGCATCACGCAGACTCCCCACGCAAGAAAAAGTTTAAAATGGCTCCCTCCGCAGGAAAGGTTATGGTCACCATCTTCTGGGATGTGAAAGAGGTGATTGTGGTGGACATTATGAAGAAAGGACAAACAATCAACTCGGAGGCATATATTGCTACCCTGCAGAGACTCCAGAGACGTATAAAATGAATTCGACCGGAAAAAAACGGAGATAACGCAAGACCACACAGCAGTTTGCAAACAAGAGAGGCCATCACAAAAATGTGCTTGACTGTGTTACCCCACCCTCCATACAGCCCAGATCTGGCACCTTCAGACTTCCATTTGTTTGGGCCAATGAAGGATGCTATTCGTGGAAGAACGTTTCAGTGACGATGAGGTTGTTGAGGAGGCTAAGAGGTGGCTCCAGCCGAACCCAGCGGACTTTTACCAGCAAGGAATAAAGGCCCTTGTTTCGAGGTGGAGGAAGGCCGTAGAAAAGGATGGAGACTATGTGGAAAAATAAAAACTTGTGGAAAAATAAAAACTTGCAAAAAAGGCATGTAACTACTTGTGTACAAAATTTCTGGAACTTACAAGGAAACTTGTAAAGAAAAAAAAAAGGTGGGGCAAAATATATTGAGTGGTTCGTATATTCGGTTTGGTAGACCAGTTATGAGTGGATCCTGGGGTCTTTGTTGGTCTGAAACATTATAACACTATACTGTATGTACAGGGATGTGCTGCCAATTTCTTGACAACCGGTTCTGATACAGATAGGGGTGTAAATCGGCGAGCTCCAATGGCGTGAGTCATTAAGCTAGGGGGTCTGGAGCGGAACCCCGGAAGCCAACGCATTTTAGCTTTTCCAAACAGCATTTTGTAACATTTTGGCAGAAATTATTTAACATATTCCTTATACTCACTAATGACGTAATTTTCTAAAAATAAACTAATTTTTCATCAAAAAATAAATAAATATTGAAACGACCACTGCTTGTGATACTATTTATATTTTTCTATAAAATCCTGAAAAAAATGAAAAAAAATTTAGATGTAAATTTACCTTCTCAATCATGCTGTCTCATTCAAGAAGTTTCCATATAGCCACTTCGTTCTGCGATGGTTGAGTATCAACAAACGATTCGGCGATCCAATCAAAATTTAACAACCGGTTCGGGCGAACCGGACCGAACCGGTCCCAGCACACCCCTGTACCCCTGTGTGTATATATATATATATATATAAGAATAAAAAGGATGATCAACGCTCAAGTCGACATAATGAAGATTTAATATCAAACGTTTCGAGAGTCAAAGTCCCATCATCAGTGACTAAAACAATAAAAAGTAAAAGATAAAATGATATATTATATGATATAAGGATATCAAATATTATATATATATATATATACAGTGGTGTAGTGCTAAATAAAGAAGTGAGGGAACGCATTTTAAAGTGTTACTCAGATGCGGGGGGGGGACAATGGCGAGCGCGGCGAGCCCATACAGCTGGGGGTCCGGGGGCACTGTAAGCCCCCCGGGAAATCTTTTGAAATCTGACCAATTTCAGGGATATTTTGAGGTCATATGCACTGGATATTAGGATATATTCCAAGGTTGAAGATGCAGTATTTCCAGTGTCATTAGATATACGACATCCAGTACGATCAATAAAAATAGCTAACAACTGGAATGATTAACTAAAAAAAAGTTAACAACCGGTACGCCGTGGTGACTATTTCACCAGATCTTTATAGGCTAGCATTGCCTCAGTCGAAGCTAAAAGAAATGAAGCAGTTAATGATTCTTTCTCATATTTCTTCTAGGGGTGGGAATTAAAATTTCATGACGTTAGAGATTTGTAAGTTTGGATTTATTTGAAATAGTGAGGGAACGCCGTTCCGTCTACCAAAAAAAGTAAGGGAACGCCGTTCCCACGCGTTCCCACAGCACTACACCACTGTATATATATATACATACACACATATGTGACCTAGAACACATTGTACAGCACCCTACTCATCCGTGATCGCCTTTGAGATGGGCCCAACATATTGGATTTATTTCTCAATATTCATCCTTCTTCTTACTCTTTCAAGCGTTTTTCTTTTTTCCGTTGTGCTCCTCCGACCACAATCTTATATCTGTTTCCTGTCCTATTGCTCCAGTTCAGCGTTTGGATCCTCCCAAGAGGAGGTGCCTGTGGCACTATGGCGCCATTGATTGGGAGGTCCTTAAGCAGTACCTCTTTGATTTCGGATGGAACGATTCTGCTTGCGTGGCCGGGGCCCCTCCAAATGCGCGCATCACGAGCGTAATTTTATCAGGCATGGAGACATACATTTCATATTCTGTTCCGACTACTAATGTAAAAAACCTTGGATTAACTTTGCTTGTTCTAATGTCTCTTCTCTGTTCACAATAGAGAAGAGACATTCAGAAGGTACCGTTGCCCAGTGATGTAGGACTCGAGACCGGTCTCGAGACCTTTTTTTCCGGTCTCGGGTGCTTAGGTCTCGGTCTTGGGTGCTTAGGTCTCGGTCTCGGTCTCGGCCCTGGTTGTCTCGACTACATCACTGCTGAGTATGTTGATGTTCCTCAATTGCAACGAAATTTATCTTGTTCTACGTAGGGAGTTAACTGCTGTGAAATGTAACAAACTATGAATTTGGAATACAGGAATACCTCGAAATTCGTCGTTTCGAATTTCGTCGTTTCGCAGATTCGTCGTCAATCTTTTACTACCTATAGTTTCGCAATCCGTCGTCCATACTCGCAGATTCGTCAGTTTTTTAAAAAATGTGAAAAAAAACCCGATCGAAATTGACGAAATTCAACTGTTTACCAACGCAATATACATTATATTTTGCCAAAAAACGAGTAGAATTTGATTAATTAATCTGTTTAATAACATAATACAGTGAAATGTTTTCTCATTGAAGCATGTTATAATCTACCTCGAATTTCGTAGTTTCGTATTTCGTCGTGTTATTCCGGAACGAATTAACGACGAATTTCGAGGTATTCCTATAAATTACGAGTAAATTTTGCAATTGTCACTTGATAACCTCTTCAGAATCTTTATTCCTGAAGGTGAAATACAGAGCTTAGGAATCAGGCATTACAGAATATTGAATGTATGCAGAAATTGTACATGGTCTCGGTTTCGGTCTCGGCCATGGTGGTCTCGACTACATCACTGCCGTCGCCATCCAACTCCTGACTTAATTGATACGGTAATTAAAGGAACAGTGCAAAATCTCTTCTTCGACTCGCCAAATATTATTTCAACCAACAAAAATGTGAAATTCTATCCAATTCTAATTCTTCTCGCTCTTCCTGGCACCTAACTAAGAACCTCTCCAACAACTTTATTTCTTCTTCTTTCCCTCCTCTTTTTCATTCCGATGGCTCAGTTGCCGTCTCTTCTCATGACAAAGCTGAATTCTTTGCTCAAACCTCCGCCTCCAACTCAACTCTAGACGATTCTGGTGCTGTTCTTCCATCTCCTCCTCCATCTGACTTAATTATGTCTGAAATTAGAATCTCCTCTAAAGATGTTTCTTCTCCCCTATCTGAGCTCAACTCTAGGAAGGTGTACAGTCCTGATGGTGTTTCTCCTGTTATTCTCAAGAACTGTGTTTCTGTGCTGATACCCTGACTAAGCAAACGCTTTCGTCTTTGTCTTTCATATGGCACTTTACCTTCCTGCTAGAAGTTCGCGTTCATTCAGCCTGTCCCAAAGAAAGGTGACCGCGCTGAACCCTCCAACTATCGTCCACTTGTTTTGATTTCTTGCCTTTCTAAAGTTTTTTAATTTATCCTTAATAGGGAGATTCTTAAACACCTCTCTTACCACAATCTTCTTTCAGATTTTCAGTATGAGTTCCGTAAAGGACGCTCTACTGGCAATCGTCCAGCATATCTCTGACTTTTGGTCATTCTCCTTTCGGATTTCGGTGAAACCTTTGCTGTTGCGGTAGATATATCAAAAGTTTGTGATAGTCTGGCACAAATCCTTAATTTTCAAACTGCCTTCCTTCGGTTTCTATTCTTACATGTGTGCCTTCATCTCTAATTTCCTTTCTGGTCGATATCTATAGCTGGCGTTGTAGATGGCCACTGGTCTTCTCCTAAAGTCATTAATAGCGGTGTTCCTCAGGGCTCTATCCTCTCACCAACTCTTTTTTTTTATTTATCGATGCTATGGAAAAACTTTATAGGGGTGTGGGTTGATTGCCTGTTACCCGTTGGAAATTTCCAGCAGATTTCAGTGGAGAGTTAACGACAAAAGCCCTACGTTTTTTCGTTAGAGAGTTATGTATATGTAGATCTTCAGAAGACCTCTTTATGTATTGTTTTTAGTGGTTAATGTTAAATTTATTTGCCCTCGGTATTTTAGCGCTGCCTAATGGTAAAGAAAGGAATTGCCTTACTTATTGTTTCATTGGGCCTCGCTTCTGTTTCGATGTAGGGCGCGACGATCTTTTTCGATGTAGGGCCGTGGTACGATGGAGTTACACAACGAGTTGATTTGATGTAACTAATATAGGCAGTCACTATATTTAAATACCTGAAGATATAGGCCTATCCTTTTGCGTTATTAGGTTTATATCCAGTGATGGGCATCGATACATGAAAATCGCTAAAGCGATACCGATACATCAATACATGAAGAACGTCTTAGGCGATACCGATACGCCGATACTTTCTAGATGTCTTAAGCGATACCGATACCGATACATGCATCGCCGATACATGTATCGCCGGTACATTTTTATAATTATTCATTTAATATGTAGGTATTAGATATTATTGTTTATACTAGTAATTTGTACGCACTGTAAGTAAAATCAACGACATTTTAATGGGTTTTATAGATGTAAATAAAAACAATTGCTTTATTTAATGAAAGTATGTTTTAATTTTGTAGGATACATGAATGACTGAAAATATTACACTAACAATTAAAAGTAATTACTATTACCCTTCAAAAATACCAGCTGGCTAAACATCTGGTCAGGCAGTCTATTCCTTTTTGGAGCGTGAATGTGACCAGCCAAACTAAACAACCGTTCTACAGGAGCAGAGGATGGTAGTGGTGTGTTATACTTCAAGAAGACCCGTAGAATTCCTGGGTACTGCCTCAGAGATTGGAGAGAATGACTTCCGTCACCCAGATACTGTAAAACTTCCATCTCAGTGGAATCTTGGGTTGCAGAGACATTAGTGGAAGCAGACTCATAACAGAAGAAATCATCTGCACTTCCGTCTTATTAATGTATCGACTTTTTTCGATACATTTAAGAAAATTGACCTTAGCGATACTGATAAATCGATACTTTTGTCAAGTAGCTAAAGCGATACCGATACCGATACAAAAGTATCGATCGATACGTATCGGCGATACATGTATCTAGATACTGCCCATCACTGTTTATATCACATGTTATTCACTCAGAATTTATAGGAAGATAAAGTACACCTTCGTTGCTTAAAGCATCGCTGTAACATAAGCAAGCTCCGAGCGAGCCGCTAATATAAATCTTCGTCTTTTATTATTTGCTGATTTTGCAAAGTTCGTTGACTCTTCTCTCGAAGTAATTTTCACGAGTCAGCAATGGAGAATTTTGAATACAAAATAATAAATGTGGTTTTCTTGTTGTCATGCAGGCCCAATGCCTACATATGGGGTTCTATGTATGGTAATTAATTTCATTTCCACTAGGCTATGTCGCCAATCCCGAGGCAATTTTGTAGATATTTAATTCAATTAATTAATAATTGATATTTAATTAAGAAGTAAAGGTACCACATACGATACCATGTTGTAAGCATATATAGTTTTTCCATAAATGCTCTATTAAGTCGCACTTCCTGTCCTATCCACTCCTATACCGATGATTCCACTCTTCACTTCTCCACTCGCTTCACAAAGCGTCCCTCTCAACAGTTACTCCATGCTTCGCGTAGGACAGCTATGATGCACCTGACCTTTGATCTTTCAGCTATCTCTAACTGAGACAGAGAAAACCTTGTGGTTTTCAATACCTCACAATCTCAGTTTCTTCATCTATCTACTCATCACACTCTTCCACACCACTATCTTTACTACCTTCAACAATACGTAACTCACCATCGTCTTTACAAGTCCCTAGTCAGGCCTCATTTAGAATATGCCGTTCAGTTTTGGTGCCCGTATTTGCGTGAGGATATTGATAGATTCAGGGGCGCATTTACAGTGTGCGGGGCCTTGGGCAAACTATTTCTCGGGATGTATTATTTTAGTGTGTTAATGAATGACAATATTTTGTAGTGCACATAACAGATATATTTTTTAACACACACAAAACACACATGCGGAAGCCATTCGGCTTATTAATGTGATATTAAAGACTGTAACTTAACTATGTACACATACAGTGTATACAGCTACACTAGAAGGCTACACAGTTGTAATGCACTTAATAAACATCTACACAGTTGTAATGCACTTAATAAACAGCTAAACTGTACAGCTTATTGCACTGTAGATAGAGTGTAGATCTGTAATGAATATTACATAGGGCGCTTCCTGGCTTTTTGTTTGGAAAACTGCGTGATTGTGTCCTCGAAACTCACCGACTGCAACACCTCATGATCTATACTTAGGCTGACCATACGTACCGTTTTGAACGGGACAGTACCGTTTGTTTTATATTTCCTGGCAGTCCCGTCGTTTTAATAAAAATGTCAATTTTGTCCCGTTTATGTACTTACTTTTTCATGAATACAGAATATTACATAACCCCCGTCCCTTTTTTGCCATCCCCATGTCCCGTTTTTGTCTCAAGGAAATATGGTCAGCCTATCTATACTCAACAGCGCCAGGGACGAAAGGCGCTCCTGGCCCATTGTGGAGCGAAGGTAATTTTTGATCAGTTTGAGTTTCGAGAATGAACGTTCACCAGAACGGTTCGTGACAAACATACACAAGTATATTCTCATTGCTATTTCCATGTTTGGGAATGTTCCTTTCAGTTCGTTTGTGTTCATATGCCGATAAAATCTGTTGCACATGTCTTCACGTTCCGTCTGGGATTCTGTTTCACTTTCGGTGAGTTTCATTAGGGCAGCGAACTGCACAACTTCTGTTACCAGCTCTTTCTCCAGATCAGCCGGATAGCATTCTACTAGATGTTCAGCTGACCGTCGAAGACTGTCGATGTCCAGGACTAGAAGGAAATACAAAAATCCAATTTTTTTCTGCAGGACAGCGTACGCTTCTAGACGAGTGTTCAGAGTGGTACACAGTTTATCAATTATCGGTAGAAATACAGTGGTCCGAAATGAATCTCTTGGTGTCAGGTTCGTATCTTCGGCAGTTCCGATTTCGTCATGATGGCGCTTTCTCTTCTTTGTGCGTTGAGTCGATTCCTTGTATAGGCCTATTCGATGACCACACTTTCCGATGCCCTGGTCCTCGAATTCGTCAAATCTTGATCTGAAATCTTCAACAAATTGCAGTAGTGATTTCAGCAAGAGAGTGGCTGAATCTAACGACATTCCTTGTTTTTGCAGAGATGCATTCGTTTTTTAAAATCGTTCGAGAATAGTGTTCCATAAAACCAATAAAATGGCTGTTTCGAGTTGTTGAAGCTGTTTAGACAATCCCCTGGCTTCGATCCTGGCTTCCGCAGTTTGGTTGGTATCTGCTGCTAGCTCATCCAGTACCACGATATTCTCGGCGTAGCCTTCGGTTAACTGTCTACTGCTGATTTACCCACAAGATTTAGTGAGTGGCACATGCATGGCACAAACTCAGCATACAGAGATTTTTACTTGATGTGGCTCTTTACGCCGTTGTATTTCCCTGCCATATTGCTTGCGTTATCATAAGACTGTCCTCTGCAGTCTCCAATTTGAATGCCATGCGTCTCCAGAAAGTTGAGGACCACGTCGGCGATTCCTTTCCCTGTATGTGTGTTCATAGGTATGAACTGTAGAAATCGCTCGACGGACCCAGACTCAACCACATATCGGACGGTGAAGCACAGTTGATCGGTGTGGGAAACATGAGGCGTAGAGTCGACGGATAGAGAGTAGTATTTTGACTGCTGGATTTCTCGGATAATCGTCTGAAGTACTTTATCACCATCAACAGTATGAGTTCCTCGCAAATGAAATGAGAGAGATACGAGGTGTGTCCGCTACCTTTGTTGGCATGCTCGCTTATATGCGCAGCTAGAAAACTGTCATACTTACTTAAAAGTTCCAAAATTCTGTAATAGTTGCCGTTGTTTGGTGAACCGAAACGGGAGTCGTGTCCACGAATTGCTAGTCCTCGTGACGTGATATAGTTGATAACGTCGACTCAGTGCCGCAAAACTTCCTGCCAGTAGTTGCACTCCTTTTCAAACTGGTTCATCAGTTTCAAATCAACACGGCCGGAGACAGACTTTCTAACTTACAAATATCTCATCGACTCCATATGTTGCTCACATTTTCCGTGTGCTTAGACCGATTGTCTACCATGCTTCCAGTCGTTGAACCCGATTGTGAACTTGCTGTCTGCCCTCGACATTAATTTACAGACAAAACAGTAAACACAGCCTGTGGACTCAAAATAGCACAGCCATGACACCTCAATCCTCTCATTCGTCAGGCTATGTTTCTTAACAAATAATGTCTTCGTACATCGGCGTGTTGTACCACTTTCAGTAGTTGAAGAATTACTGAAGTCGCTGTCATAATTTCGGCAATCTGATGTTCCCCACTCTATCCAGAACTCTCTAAAGTCATCGGTCAGCACTTGTGGCCACAAACCAATGTCATTAATTGCATGTCCTGAAGCTGGTGGGCCTGCTGAACGCACTGACGTAGACGGGTCTTCTGAAGACGCAGGTGCTGATGTAGCGGAGGCAACTGGTGGGCCTACTGAAGGAGTTGACGTAGACGAGTCTCCTGAAAATGCAGCTGCTGAAGTAGTGGAGGCAGTTGCTGAAGTAGCGGAGGCAGCTGGTGGGCCTGCTGAAGGGGCTGACTTAGTTGCTGATGATTTAATCCAATTAGTCAGTTTCGGCACCGTCGCAAGAAACTCTTCTCTGCGCTTCTTATCTTTACGCTTTTCACTACCGGGTTTATATTTCCTCCTTCGATCTCGGTCACGGCTCGTTTCCATGTTGTACGTATTACAATGCCAACAATAAGAACATAAATCATGAATCTGCAACAGAAACAACAAAAAGTAAGTTTGTAACAACATTAGAAATGAGTAACACTAACAAGAACAACAAATTAAACACCATCAAAGCGGATATTAGAATGCCTGATGCCATGCCGCCTGCCGGAAAAAGTAAAACTCGTCGTAGATGGCAAATACGTGACGTTTAATTTTTTTCAATTGAAATTTGCGGGGCCCATCGGGCGCGGGGCCTTGGACATTTGCCCGGTGCGGCATCCCCTAAATGCGGCCCTGGATAGGTTAGAAAGGGTTCAGCGTCGTGCCACGAAACTAATTCCATCACTGCGCAACAAGCCTTATGAAGATAGGATTAAAGTTAGATTTGCATTCACTCGAAACTAGGAGATTAAGGGGTGAGCTTATTGAAATTTTCAAAATCGTTAATAAAATCGATAACAGATTTAAGTTGCGTGGCAGACGTTTCATTACTAATATCACTAAAAACTTCTTTACGTTTAAAGTAATTGATAAATGGAATAATCTTCCCGCGTCAGTCGTGAACTCTACCAGCGTTAATATGTTTAAGAACCATTTAGATACGCATTTTAAAAATATTAACGTTGTTTAAAATAAAAAAAACAATTGGCAACAGGAGCTCTGGGGCGTTGGTCGAGGATGAGTCTGTTGACGATTAATGCCAGCCTGTGACATGCCAGCGTGTGATGCCAGCAATAAAATTATTATTAAAAAAAAAATTAGACTAACACGAACGTAGTCGTAGCTCGTAACGTAAACTAACTCACTTTTTGTTGTACTTTACCTACTTTTTTTTTTTCTTGTCCTCTCCTTACTTGCATGTCTGTAGCTCTCTTTTCTTGCATGTCTGTAGTTTGCATGGTATGACAGTGAGTTAAGACTGTGTTTGCAGGGTTTGTAAGCGCTCTTATTTTACTTCTTTTCATCTTTCACCCCTTTCCTATTCTCTTCGACTATTTTTCCGACTTGTCGGCAGTGGCCGGTGGATGATGATAGGGAGTCTTTCTTTCTTTTTCTGAATGAATTTTAACTCACGAATGATAAGTTTTGCAACTTATTTAACCCCTTATTCTCCTCTTTTAACCCCCTCCTCTTTCCTTTCTCTCGGGCTAACCTTAGAGTGGATCTTAGGGCTTTTGTTAGCCTTAGCTTCTGTAGATCTGTAGATCTTCCACACCACTATCACCACCACCTTCAACAATACATAACTCAATCGTTCCTCTTTTCTTAACATTTTTGTTGCTTCCTTTTCTCATGATCTTTCCTAGGAAGATCATATATACTCTTTTTTTAAAACAGCTTCTAAGAGGTTAGGTGTGCTGTACCGACTTCACGGTTTATTTATCCCATCTCAGTTGCGTCTCTGTACAGCAGCGTTTCTCAAACTATGGCAAATTACCCCATTGAGGTAATTTGGCTTTTTAGTGGGACAATTTGGTACTCTGCAAGTAGTTCTAAAGTACAGAACGTGCATAAATAAACGACATGGCAACACTGGGACTGGCTTTAATGGGGTACGGGTAGGATGGAGGTCATTATGGAGGTATCCATGTGAAAATGGGGTAATGACTCAAAAAGTTGGGGAATCACTGCTCTGCAGGATTCTTTTCCGCCCCTTTATGGCGTACGCTTCTCGTGTGTGGGGTAGCTCAACACACACTGTTCCACTTGACCGGATGGAATCAAAGGCTTTTCGTCTCATCATTTCCCCGCCTCTTACTGACTGTCTTCAGTACCTCACTCTTTCTTTATTATTGCTCTTATAACGGACACTGCTCTTCTGAACTCTTTAACCGCATACTTTCTTCCTTCACATTCTCATTCCTTTTCCGTCCAACTCTCTAACACAAGGTTTAATTGGTGTTTTCAATCTTTCATCTACTCTTCCGGTCAACTGTGGAACACTTCCTCAATCCATCTTTTTCCGTCTTTGACCTCCAATCTTTCAAACACAGTGTCCAAACATCTCGAAAACCCTGGACTTTGATTTTGACTCTCTTCTTCCTCTAGGGCAGTGTTTCCCAAACGGTAGGTTGAGACCCCCCGGGTCATAGTTTGTTTACCCCTGTAATGATGATTTGTGCGCAAAAAAAAAAAAAAAACCCGCTTCGTGAAATTGTTTACCCCTGTAAGATGACAAGGGGTCGTGACGACCTAAGACCCCGACACGGGGGTCATTGGGAAAATCTGGCTGGGAAACACTGCTCTAGGGGCATTCTCTCATGGCCCCTCCTCCCTGTGATATATATATATATATATATGTTAAACACAGACCGTGCATGGAACAAGGAACTCTTCTGGGAAAATTAAATCCACTATAGTCCGAATAAGTAATGGTAAATGACAAATACCATAGTTTTTTCTTTTTCATGATTTTAGCCCGACGTGGGCAACGGGTCTCTCGCAAAGAGATCCCATAAATATAGCTTCCCTCACCAGCTATCTGCAAAGCAGACAGGATCCAGCTTTGGGACATGGATCTAGGGTTTAAAGCAAGCCTAGATCCCTACATTCAGAACCTCTATATAAGTAAAAGACTCGTTGCATTCACGTCGTGTTGAATAAATCAAAGAAAAAGGGGGTAACTATTGTATTTTTAGCCAAAAAACCAAAACTTAAACCTCAACCGGGACATTGAGCGTCCACTTTTCAAGGCACGAAACACGTCCGTTTAGTATACACAAACTCAGAATGGTTCCCTGAGAACATTATATGTTAAACACAGACCGTGCATGGAACAAGGAACTCTTCTGGGAAAATTAAATCCACTATAGTCCGAATAAGTAATGGTAAATGACAAATACCATAGTTTTTTCTTTTTCATGATTTTAGCCCGACGTGGGCAACGGGTCTCTCGCAAAGAGATCCCATAAATATAGCTTCCCTCACCAGCTATCTGCAAAGCAGACAGGATCCAGCTTTGGGACATGGATCTAGGGTTTAAAGCAAGCCTAGATCCCTACATTCAGAACCTCTAGGCTTGCTTTAAACCCTAGATCCATGTCCCAAAGCTGGATCCTGTCTGCTTTGCAGATAGCTGGTGAGGGAAGCTATATTTATGGGATCTCTTTGCGAGAGACCCGTTGCCCACGTCGGGCTAAAATCATGAAAAAGAAAAAACTATGGTATTTGTCATTTACCATTACTTATTCGGACTATAGTGGATTTAATTTTCCCAGAAGAGTTCCTTGTTCCATGCACGGTCTGTGTTTAACATATAATGTTCTCAGGGAACCATTCTGAGTTTGTGTATACTAAACGGACGTGTTTCGTGCCTTGAAAAGTGGACGCTCAATGTCCCGGTTGAGGTTTAAGTTTTGGTTTTTTTGGCTAAAAATACAATAGTTACCCCCTTTTCTTTGATTTATTCAACACGACGTGAATGCAACGAGTCTTTTACTTATATAGAGGTTCTGAATGTAGGGATCTAGGCTTGCTTTAAACCCTAAATCCATGTCCCAAAGCTGGATCCTGTCTGCTTTGCAGATAGCTGGTGAGGGAAGCTATATTTATGGGATCTCTTTGCGAGAGACCCGTTGCCCACGTCGGGCTAAAATCATGAAAAAGGAAAAAAACTATGGTATTTGTCATTTACTATTACTTATTCGGACTATAGTGGATTTAATTTTCCCAGAAGAGTTCCTTGTTCCATGCACGGTCTGTGTTTAACATATAATGTTCTCAGGGAACCATTCTGAGTTTGTGTATATATATATATATATATGGGCTACGTCATGGCCGATGTCGTAACTCGTTTCCCGGAGATCAGCGAAGTTAAGCGACATTGGGTTTGGGTAGCAGTTGGATGGGAGACCGTCCTCTGCGCCCAGATTATGTAGCGACCCGTGGTTCGGATCCCACGTAAAGCTTGTAGGTCCCCTCCGTCATATGACCTTAGATGTTGCGAAGGAGGCTAAACAACCCCAATTAAAAAAAAAAAATATATATATATTAATATAACCAACAAATTACTTCGACGTTGAAAAATAGAAAACAAAGAAAATGGATTTTGATACATAATTTAGGGTAAACTATTTGGAATTGAAAGTGCAATGAACCACCAGTGCTTAGGGCTTAGGCTATCATTCATGCGTATTATATAGGTAAAAAATAGATTTTTAATCGGTAGACATTAAGTTTCGGGGACACCAGGATTTTGGACCCCTGGCTGGTTAAAATTTGGTGTGTCCGAAACGTAATAATTAGCCTTTTAAATTCATTAATTGATTTTAATTTTTTTTATCATAAGTTTATATACATTTATTTATAATTCATAATTAAAGAAAAAGCAAAGTAATAATGTTTTGATCTTTCAAACAGTTTGCCCTGAAGAATGTATCCAACTGTGATTTCTTTGTTCTCTACTTTTTGAATTGGTATGCTAATTTGTTGGTTTAAAGGGGCTTGCTTTTTTTGTAATGGGTGGTGTGTGAGCCCAACCCCGAAATCTGCTCCAATTTTTTGACGGCGTAGAATGAGGATTTTTTTTCCAAGCACTCTCACGCCCGAGATCTTCAACTCGGATAATTCATGTTGGACAAACGTTTAACCCTTAAACCCTACTTGGAGTACTGGTGTACCCCAGTGCCCCAAGATTGGTAGCGTAACTTTTATAATGTGTAGCGATTATGGGTTAAACTGAAATCAAAGTTTTGACTGAAATTAACGGGAGAACTTTCATACCGCTCGAGACTTTCACAGTTTGGAAACTGAGAATTTTGCCAAAGGTGGGAGTATCGTGTGAGATTTTAATTTTGCAGATTTTGCACTCTGGCATCTCAGACAGTGGTCTTAATGCCCTTAAGGCCTTAGATTATAGATAACCAGATGATCATCACAGGACCATTGTACTGAAAGAACAGACATAAAGAAGCAATCAACCAGCCCTTTGACATTTACCTTATTTGGCAAAATTTGCCAAGTAACCTAGAAATCTTGGTAAATTTATAGTTTCAATCACAAATTGTTTTGAAAAATAAAAATTAGGTTTTCTGGTGGTTTCTGATGTAATTCATCCGAAAATGACATTAATTTCCGTTGCAAATTACTCGTTTTTGTGATTCCCCCCCCCTACACACACACAATATGGGGGAATGCGTGGGGAAATTGGGGTTTTTGGGTGGGTGGGATAAAAAATGAGTGATTTGCGATGGAAATGAATGTCATTTTCAGATGAATCACATCAGAAACCAATGGAAAACCTAGAACCGAACCTGTTGGGTTATGACAGAGTGATAAGATAAACGATTCCTTCAGAATCCAGCCGTAAATTAGTTTAAAAAGTAAATTGTTAAACTAATGAAAATATCATGACTTAACCTAACCAATCGTCAAGGGTGTATAGTTGCCCTAACTGGACATTCAGTTAACCTAACTGGGCATTCAGTTGACCTAACCAGGCATTCAGTTAACCTAATGAGTCAATGTTATTCTTAAAAAATTTATGAATCACTTCAGAGTAAGAGCACAACCTTCACACATTGTACCCATGGCTAGACTGAGACAATATGGCAGACCAAAAATTATATTTATTATCTCTCTTATTATCCATTTGTGATGGAAGTGGTATTAGAAAAAGTTGTCTGAAATGAAGAGATACAGCTAAACAACACATCAAATATGCAGTAATCAAGTTGTGGTTGAAACTATAATAATACCGAAATCTTGATACAAAACCAGGATTCCTTGGCTCTAAAGTTTAAAGTCTCATTGCAAAAGTTGATAATTTCAATGGGTTTTTCAATTTAGGGAGTACAGTCTCAGTGCAGTACAGTATTTGGTAAATATTTACTATTACACCGGTCTCTAGTAGAAAGTTTTAAAAACTGGTTTTCAATGTTTTTCAATATGTTGAATTAAAAAATGATACTCATTTCCATCGCAAATGATTTGTTAAAGAGTTATTGAAGCTTAAAGCTTTTAAAACTTTCTACCATTTTTTACCCTTTTTTACTTGGGGGACCTCCAGTGGGAACCAGGAGTTTTTGGGTGGGGAGAATCACAAAAATGAGTGGTTTCTGAAGATTTTGAAAGTCAGATTAATACAAAACATATCAAAAACCATAGGAAAAATATAAATTTCATCTTCAAAATTGGCCAAACCTAAAACAACCTAAGCAAACCTAACCTAAAACAACCTAACCTAACCTTTCCTAATTGCCACACTTTCTGTTCCTCACGAAGAGTACAATCTGAGACACAACAAGGACACTTTACCACTTGAGGAAGAACACCGTGTGCCTGAAGAAAAGCTGTAGCTTTTTCTGAATTTCCATAAAATTTGGCGATACAGCAAAAATAATGAAAGGAGCACAGACAACAGGAAGCCATGCCCACTAACTGATTAAAATTAAAATCAGTGGAAGCGCCATTTTTTTACCCTTTTCCTGTTAGAGTTTAAGCTTTAATAACTCTCTAACAAATCATTTGCGATGGAACTGAGTATCATTTTTGAATTCAGCATATTGAAAAACATTGAAAACCAGCTTTTAAAACTTTCTACCGGAGACTGGTGTAATAGTAAAGAAATACCCAGTATTCTAACATTTACTTCTACCCTCTGTATAAAGTACAAAGCATGGTAACATGGTAAAAATTTCATAGTGGGCACACTAGGGGCCCTTTGACCCATCTGGGTGGCTCCACTGTTAATATAAACAAACCATAAATACAGATTCAAAATGTTTTCTAAGGCATGATAAAGATATTCAAAATATTTTCAGGTTAAGACAGTTTAGATATAAATCACTTTCTTATTAGCCTAAAGTATGACAGAAGAACTTGAGAACATTAGTCACATATTTACCAACCCTACAGATTTTCACATTATTAACACAAATACCATGCAAATAATATCAAACCTTTTATGCTCAGAATGCACTGGAGTGCATCATTTAAGGTTAGTTTTTTAAAAATTTCCTTGTGGGAGGTGGCATGCTCCTAGACCCCCTGGCATTGATTACAAATCCTACTGCTTTTGCTTTTCAAAATGTTGCCATGAATATCATAAGACAATTGAAAAAGACTAATGGATTGGATTTATCATAATACAGTAAAAGTCCAAAAATCCGGACTGCTCGGGGATTGGGAGGGTCTGGATTTCTGGATTTTCCAGATTCTCAGGCAGTAATTTTAAAATTAAAATTTAAGGAGGAATAAAGAAGAAAATAACATGTAAATTATGATAGTTTATTCACTACGAAATACAGCGTGTTTAATTCTTGAAATCATTCATAAAAATGAACATTTTATAAAAAAAATAATTGACAAAAATGACAGAAATTATTCACTACGAAAAATTAGTCATTTATTTTGATGACTTCTGTTGCATCTGATGCACTACTTGTGGATGGAACACTTGTTTCACCGACAGACGCTGCTATTGCTTTTTTAAGATACTTTCTTATGTCACTTTGTTTGCGAGATTCTAATTTCTTTTTGATTAAATTGTTCTGCACCATATGCACATGCATGACATCTTGAAGACTAAAGCTATGGTTCTGTTCAACGAATTTTATAACATTTTCTATACTCTTTTCTGCACAAGCCCAAGATATCTTTTCTTCTTGAACTATATTTTCTTCTTCACCAGATTCTTCTGAATAGCTCTCTTCTTTCTTATCAGGAGTGGTGATACTTTCAATGATTTGTTGATCAGTGAAAGTGGCTGCAACTTCAATATCATTTTCAATGTTTACCCACTCTTCCATGTCGTCGCTATGGTCACAGGGTGATTTCACGATTTACAATGGTGAATTATCACTTCCGTATGTAGAGTTGCGGCTTGTTGCCGCTGCGCGTCTGTGGTGCTTCAATCAGAACTTTCTAAAATGAGCGTGAATACAAAAAAGAACGCGAAATTCAAAAAAGTGTGCAATTTTAAAAAGTCTGGATTCTTAGGTTGTCCAGATTTTTGGACTTTTACTGTATTTTCTTGTTAGTAGAGCAGTACGGTAGATTTTTAGAGTGACTTACCAAGTTTCCATAGGCTTAAGGTAAAGTAAATAGGACTAACCAAAATTGAGAAGTTTAGTAGAAATGTATCAGATTTGGTAGCTATATTATTTTTTTTTAGGTTGAATTATTATTACAGCAGTGTGCTCATTGTCAATATACAGTAAGAATGTTTAGAAAATTGTAAAACAGAATTCATAGTATTTAGAATAATATAATTTATTTCCTCCACATCAGTATGGTTTGCTTAGGAATAAATCAACAGAATTAGCTATTTTAAATCCTTTAGGAAGCTCCATTGTCATGAAAGAGAAAAATAGGTAAAACTTTACAGTGTTCAGAGACAGACACCATCACTCCATCAGGCCCTAAGTAATTACTAACCTAACCAACCTAGCGTAATCTAACATATTACCAAGTTGTTATGGACTTTGTCTCAGAACACACTCTGGAGAGTAAAGTTATGCCAAGAAAAAAAACATTGTTTCAGTCTATATGGTTTTGAATAAGGCTTTTGATATACAGGCTTTTGAATCCATGATTCACTCAACATGATTTACTAAACTTACTAATTGTGACCATTATGCACTTATGATCATGACACCAATCAAGTTAAATGTGATTTGGTGTTACGTTTACATCTTTGTCTTGCCTCCCATCAGCCCACCACAGTCAGGCAGTGCCCCTCTCTGTTTTATAGAGTACACATTTGCACTTTTAATAAGTGGGTACCATACTAACAACATTATATTTTATTTGGAAAACATGAAGCCACTGGGGCCCATTGAGGTTATCAAAGTCATGAGCTAATGATAATAGAATCCTGCAAAACATCAATCTCAAGTCAGCTAACTAATGTACAACTATTTACTACTATCAAAGCAGCCTACAAACTTAACCTAAAAATATACAGTATTTACAATCTACAAACTTTCTCATTCATGAAAGTGTCTAAATTTTTCTTAAAATTAACTAATGAACTACATGTCAGTGTGTGATATGCCAGCATTAAAGTTATATTATTATTATTAAAAAAAAAAATAGACTAACACGAACTTAGATGTAGCTCAGAGCATAACTAACCCACTTTTTATTATACTCTTCATACTTTTTTTTTTTGTCTTTTCTCATCCTCTCTTTAATTGCATGTCTGTAGTTTGTATGGTATGACAATGTTTCTTTGAGTTTGCATGGTTTGTAAGCATCCTTATTTTACTTCTTTTCATCTTTTACCCCTTTCCTATTCTCTTTGACTATTGTTCTGACTTGTCCGCAGTGGCTGGTGGATGATGATGGTGAGTCTTTCTCTCTCTTTTTCTGAATGAATGTTAACCTGTGAATGATAGGTTTTGCTACTTAACTTCACTCCTTATTCTCTTCTTTTAACTCCCTCTTCTCTTCTTTTAACCCCCTACTCTCTTCTTTCTCTCCGGCTAACCTTAGAGTGGATCTTAGGGTCTTTGTTAACCTTAGCTTCTGTAGATCTGTTTACCACATCATACAGCAAGTCATTCCAAAAATCTACTACTCTATGACTAAAAAAGTATTTTCTTAGATCAAGTCTACAAGGCTGTTTTCTAATTTTCTTATTATGCCCATGAGTTATCCCATCCATCTCTAGTGAGAAAAAGTTGCATGCATCTAAATTGTCCAAACCTGAAAACATTTTGAATGCAAGTCTTTGTATTAATGTTATTTATGATTTAATATACGGGGCTCCAATAAACCTTAGCCCCCCTGCCCATGGCCTAAACCATTAGAGGTACAGTAAAACTAAACATACCTCACAAAAGAGAATTTAATCCTGCATTTAATGAGAAACAATTAAAACTTGGTGTTCCCGCCATTGGCTTCCAAGACAGCCTGAATTTGCTTTGGGTAGCTTGCCAAAAGTGACATGAATAGATCTTAATCATTACGCAAATTTGCTAAAACAGTTTCCGTGTGTTGTGTCATTGTATCCTTCAAAAATCGATTTGCTGCAGGTTCTTGAAACAAGAGACATTCAACCTTGTCCTTTATAACTGATCCAATGCGTTCACAGACATTCAGGTCAGGAGAATTTCCTGGCCATTCTTCATTTCCAAAGAAATCAATCTCATGGTTCCGCAACAACTGTTGAGTGGCTAATGCCTTAAAGCAGGGGGCCTTATCGTGCAGAAGTGTGACCTGATCGACATCCATAACATTGTTTGGGTTTCTTAGAAAAGGAATGACATGCTGGGATAGAATAATATCATGAAAATACTGTCCATCCCAACTCTGACCATTTGGCTTCAGCACTCACATGAGCTTCTTTGCAGTGAACAAAACAAACACACCAACACAGTCTGGACTTTTTAATAATTTGTGATAATGTTCATTGTCATCAATTTCATCTGGTGTTGTGGCCCCCACACGATCATTTTGGTAGTTAGGCCGATGTGTTACATAAACAAAAAATTCATCGGAGACAGCTAAATGCATGAAATCATCCACATCCCAATCTTCAAGATAATGGGCAAACCATATTCTGTCATCGATGTTAAGATGAGTTTTTCTTGGCTTTGGAAGTTCATACCAAGGCTTTAAACCTTGCCTATGACGGTACAGTCGAATGATCTCACCACTAACGATCTTTCCTCTCAACACTTCGATCTCTCTAGAAAGTTTAGCACAGCTGTTTTTCCACTTACGCATACCGCTTTCAATGATGTACTTTGTTTCCTGAGAGAGTGGCAAATTTGGGCACCCAGATTTGGTTATATCCATTTCACATTCATCCAAAGTTTTATTCCAATTTCTTTTGACAAAGTCCTCACTTCTTCGCAACTTTTTGGCAACCCATGAATGTGTTATAAAGGTGGCTCCAGCATCACGAGCTTCCCGAAATGTTATTGCTCATATGCGATCTATCACACGTTGCCTCTCCGAATCACCAATTAATTGAGAAGCCATTATATTATCACTTTATCAGCTAGAGTAATTTTAATACCTGCAATAAATAAAGAATTTTATATATTTTTATAATCACTAAAAACTATTTTGATATAAGTAAACATGTAAGCTGCAAATGGGGAGCTAAGGTTTTTTGGAACCCCTTACATTCTGCATTACTTCTCATTTCTTGTATTGTACTGTATTTAAGGGTATGCCAAACATCCAGTATCTGGCCTATCCACCTACTTTTTATTATCTGGCCAATCACCAAGGGCATACAATTGACATGTTTCGTTACTATAGCATTCGCTCAATAGTAACTTATGTTCAACACAAAATTTAAATAGCTCCTTATCCTTAGAGTGAAACTTATCAAAAAACACAGTAACTGACATGTCACAACAATCCATCTTTATGCCTCAACAACAAAACACAAACTGACTAGATCTGACCTAATGGAGTAATTGAATGGTGTGGCAACTAAGGGGTTGCCAAATGTCGCTAGATATATCTCAAACCGTTGCTAAATGTCGCTAAAAATGACTGCTTCAAAGTATCATAACTTTGTTATTTTCTAATAAGTGAGGCCTTGCATAACGAACGCCTTAAATAGCGAATGTTTGCTTAACGAATTACCTCCATAAGGCTCCATTGATTTAAATAACGATTTTGCCTTGCAGAACGAATTTGGTAATGAAAAACGTAATAACACGTTTTCTGTTCAGTTGGAGGTTGGTAGCTGTCATGAGCAGTTGTGTACAACACAATTGCTCACTATTAAATTTTAATTTATTAGCTTTACAAGTGTATACAACATGTAGTCATGGCCCCTAAAAGACCTTCATCATCTGCTAATGCTCCAAAGAAATCCAGGAAAACTATCAGTCTCCAGATGAAGCAGGACATTATTAAAAAAAGTGAATCTGGAACAAGCACCAAAGATCTTGCTGCTGAATATGGATTGTCTGCCAGTACAGTTTCGATGATTTTTAAGAAGAAGGAAGAAATTATGAAAACTAAAGTAAGTGATGCTACAAGTAGACTTATTAAAGGAAGGGAAGCTATTGCTGAAATGGAGAGAGTTTTACTGACATGGATTAGACTTTAGAGAAAAGGAAATGAAGGGGGAATCCATTACTAAGGTATTCATTAGTGACAAGGCAGTGCAAATATATGAACAAATTAAGGAATCCCTTCCAGCATCAGTTGAAAGATATGAATCATTCAATGCAAGTCGTGGGTGGTTTGAAAATTTCAAGAGAAGGTCAGGAATTAAGAACATTATAAGGCATGGTGAGGCTCCAAGTGCTGATACTGAGGGAGCAAAGGAATTTAAAATAGAATTTGCAGAACTTGAGGAGGATTATTATTTGGAAAAAGCTACCGAACAGAACCTACATTACTAGAGAAGAGTCCAAACTGCCTGGCCATAAACCAATGAAAGACCAGTTTACTTTACTTATGGCTGGGAATGCATCAGGGGACCTGAAAATTAAGCCTATGCTTGTGTATCATTCCCAAAATCCCAGGATATTCAAGCAGAAGAAGGTGAACCCATTTAAAAATGGGTAAACAAGCGCAAAAAGGGTCAAAATTTGGGCTCTGGAACGAATTACTGAAAATTGGATTGAACTAATGCATTGCATAACGAATTTTTCAGTTAACGAATGACCTTCTGGAATGAATTAAATTTGTTATGCAAGGCCTCACTGTATTTTCAAAATGATACATAGCTGCTTGCACCATTTTTTCTGCTCTATCGGTTGATAAGCACACTGGACAAAAAATTAGTCACCCCTCTCAGAATGTACCTAATAATGTGTGACGGCGCCTCTGGCCTTGATAACCGCACGAATCCGGCGAGTTTAGTATGTGGAGGTACGCCTGCTGGTTTAAATTCATCGTCACTGGAACGAGAGGGCCCATTTCGTGGTACGAAAAACATCCCCAGAACATCACGGAACCACCTCCAGCCTGAACAACACCTTCGACGCATTCAGGATTAAAGGCTTCATTGGACCTGCGATGTACTCGTCGCCTCCCATCATTGGAGAACAAACAAAAACGGGACTCATCGGACCAAATTACACGTTTCCAATCTGCCGCAGTCCAGTTTTTGTGCCTCTGAGCCCATTTATAACGTGCCAATTTGTGACTTGTGGTTAACAGCGGCCTCTTCCGTGGTACCCTGCTCCAGATGTCCATCGCATGCAGTTCTCGTCGCAATGTCCGTTCGGAAATTGGTCGCTGGAGAACCACATTGGTTTCTTGGAGCAATTGTTCTCTGGCTTGAAAACGATTTGCAGTTACTAGACGAGAAACATGGCGGCGGTCCCTATTGTCGAGAATTGTTTTCCGGCCACAGTTACGCCGTCGATTTTCAGTTGATTGCGAACTACACCACTCTTTGTAAACTCGCTGGACAGCACGCGTTGACACACCAACAAATTGGGCTACTTCAGACATTTTGTGTCCGTGGGCTCTGCCAAACACGATGGCTCCTTTTTGCCACTGAGTAACGTCTGCCTCACGACCCATTTTGCAGACTATATCCAACACACACTTTGTTCTTCACCACCCCACGAAACAGATCTGAATCTGTGTGCTACGTCACCGCTACTTGTCACTTACCAATGCTACATCAGCACCCTCTGTGTGACCTTGAACTTCCTACTATTGGTGCTATTAGGGGTGACTAATTTTTTGTCCGGTGTGCTTATGTTTCGTTACTGTAGCATGTTTCATGGCAATGCAGGTCTTGTAAATTTTTACCTAATTGAATGCCTGGTTAGGTTAATTGAATGCCTGGTTAGGTTAATTGAATGCCTGGTTAGGTTAATTGAATGCCTGGTTAGGTTAATTGAATGCCTGGTTAGGTTAATTGAATGCCTGGTTAGGTCAACTGAATGCCTGGTTAGGTCAACTGAATGCCCAGGTAGGTTAACTGAATGCCTGGTTAGGTCAACTGTACACCCTTGATGATTGGTTGGGTTAAGTCATGATATTTTTGTTAGTTTAAACAAAAAAGATGAGAGCAAACTTTTCTGGTTAATTTTGAGGTTTTTTGCACGTTTCCTTTGGTAATGCGTTGTTTATGAGACCTCGTAACATGAACATGTTAAGTTATGCTTTATTGTATAAAATGTAGTCAAAAATACATTTTTCATGTGTATTTTTGTGTGCTTTGTTCGAATATGTCCTTCATTTCTTGTGCAAATGAACAGAAATACAGTTGTCATTGCATGGCCCAAACATGTATTTCTGTTCATTTGCACAAGAAATGAAGGTTATATTTGAACAGAGCATACCAAAATACACTAGAAATATATATTTTTTATTTCAACTTCTGGCCATGTCATTTGCGACATAATTACCATTTCTGCTAAAACACTTACACTGGATCTGGTGGAATTACTTTTTAGATGGGTCATTTGCATCACAATTTTTCTGTTTTGTATAGATTTAGAGTTGCTTCACTCAGGCTCATTTTAGAATCTGTGCATTACTTTTGACAGATTTCTTATCCTGGGTAAATAAAATCTTTGGATATCCTCACTTTTACGGTCCTAAATTCTAACTAATAATGTGATGGTCCTAAATTATGTAGAACCAAATTATATATATATATGTATGTTACATCCAAACATTGAAATCGCTCAGTGAGTGAAAAAGATAGCCACAATGCGTTGTGGATGCACCTAAGTGACCACACACTGATGTTAGATATTTTTTCGCTTCATGGCTGTTCTCAAACAACTGCAACATGTTCTGGATGATTCGGATATGACCACAACGCAGTGTAGATGATTTGAAATGACCACACACTGATGTCTTTCATCAAACTCTATTTAAACATGATGTATATTGAAATGATATAAATACGCCGTATATTTATCGGCGTATTCACTGATTAAAAAGCAAAGTTAAGCACATATGCTAGAAAAAAGATAAAGTCCTTTAAAAAATGATTATCAATAATTTTCCCATAGGTTTCAATTAATTTTAAGCAACTTTAGAATGAGACGTAAATGTAAAAATTAACCAACAGGTTAGGTCAACTGAGTGCCTGGTTAGGTCAACTGAGTGCCTGGTTAGGTCAACTGAGTGCCCAGTTAGGTTAATTGTACACCCTTGATGATTGGTTAGGTTAAGCCATGATATTTTTGTTAGTTTTAATGAAAATATCATGACTTAACCTAACCAATCATCAAGGGCATACAGTTGATCTAACCTGGCATTCAATTAACCTAACCAGGCATTCAATAATTTTCAAATCATCCACAATGCATTGTGATCATATCTGAATTGTCCACAATGCGTTGTGGTTGTTTGAGAATGGCCATGAAGTGAAAAAATATCTAACATCAGTGTGTGGTCACTTAGGTGCATCCAGAATGTGTTGTGGCTGTTTTTTTCACTCACTGAGCAATTTTGATGTTTGGGCATAACATATATATATATATATATATATATATATATTATATATATATATATATATATAATATATTGATGATTGGTTAGGTTGTCATAATATTTTCATTAGTTTTAATGAAAATATCGTGACTAAACCTAACCAATTGTCAATTTGTGGGGTTATAACAGAAAAGTATCATGACTCCTTATCATATAGAAAACTGGGGAAAGTGCAGCAAATGTCCATCAAAGCTATTTGTAATAGGTATTAATTTCAAAAGCGTCTCCATCTTGACAACTTGCTAAAAAATTCCAAAATTTAAACAACTGCAATCTGTGACAATATGTTATATAGGTTAGATAATTTTAGACTGTAGAAGGTACCTGAATTTGCAAACATTAATTTAGGATTGTAAAAGTGAGCATACCTGAATCTTCTTTTAAGATTTTGTAAGAAACAGCTAGATAGTTGCTTGTACAGATGAGAGAATATGTAATTATGTAAATAATGTATATTTTAAGTAAAGCTTAATCAGTATAAGTACCATAGTAGTTTTTAAATAGTCTAATAATATAAAAAGTAAAGTTTACTTGGTAGTCACACAATTCAGTGGATGGAGATATAATTAAGACCACTTTATGATTTAGGAAAAAGGGAAATCTTGTAAATAACTGGGATTCTTGCATGCACTTTAATGATAGTATCATAAATCTAAGAGTACCGTAGTTTAAAGCATAGGTCAGTTAGTATTCTGCTGAACTCAAACCAACACCTTAACATGACAAAATATTCTGAATCATTACCTAGTTATGTCCATTTTCCATTTTCTCATTGTATCAGTTGCTCGGAGACACTAGCACCGGACCTCCAAAAGATAACATGGAAAAGTACGTTTTATATAGTGTGAGTGTGTTTATAAAGCTTAGGCTAATGTACATTATGAATGAAGAGTTCTTTTTGTTCATATATATATATATATATACACTGGTATATATATATATATATATATACCAGTATATATATATATATATATATATATATATATATATATATATATATATATATATATATATATTGACTAGGTGTGGTTAGGTTAGGTTAGGTTAGGGCTAGTTTAGGGTTAGGGAGTTTGGTTATGCATGGTTAGGTTACATTGTGCTCTCATCAGTAAATATTTTTTTCTGGTTAATTTTTATGTATTTTGAAGGAATTTGATCTCTATTTTGTTTCTAAAACGGTGATTCTTCAAATATGAAAACTGAAAATATCACAAAAACTGCTCATTTGCACAAGAAATGGATGTCAGATTCTTTCAAAGCACATCAAAATTGACCAGAAAAATATCTTCTAGTCATTAATTGCCATTTGAGTTCAGTGAAATATTTACCCATGGGTCGTCATAAAGGGAAACCCTGTAAATAGTTGGGATTCTTTGTATGGTTATAGTATTATAGTGTAAAACATTATTACAGTATGTATTTTGGGGGGTTTTGGGCAGGGATAACCTAGAGATGCCTTGGTGGATTTAAGTTATCTTAATACAGGATGTTAGAAAAGTCACTGTGCAGTAGAAAATGTCTATGAATATTTGTAATAAAAGTAATAATATGTGTTTCTTTCTTGCCATGTTGATCTGTTGACCATGTTATCAATGGAGGAGCATATCTTAATTGAATTGAGCATAGCATCTAAAGGAGCTCATTTCCAACATTCCTTAGAGACATATACAATAGATCTTGTGACTCTGTATTACTTTTAATAAATGTCTTCTACTGCACAGTGACTTTTCTAACACCCTGTACTTCTCATTTTATGTTCTTAAATTGATATTTTGAAATTTTTTTAACACAAAATATAGCTGTAGACATTCTGTTTAATTTGGATATCCTCTGTAGACCTACGTGGCTTCATGTTGCCCAAAGGCTAGATAATGAAGGTAATGTAGTGGTAAATAGAAGTTTTTCATTTGGGCCTCAACCTACAATTTTAATTTCTTTCACAGGTAGAGCTTATTGTGACTGATGTTAATTGGCCAATTGATATAAAAGGTCCTATGTTACCAGTTAATATAATGGCATCCAATGGAAGTCAAGTGAGTGACCCTCACATGGCTAAATTTGTTTCTGGTCTAAAATCTCGTAATGAAGATACTAGAATCAAGACTGCGTATGAACTTCAAAGATATGTAACTACTGAATTGAGAGAAGTGAGTACTGTAGATAATGATGTTTGGTAATAATTTATTTGTTTGAGTTCTGCTGTTATATTCTAGCCTTTAAAGCATAATCTGTTAGATTGACCTTTTATCTTTTCACTTTATTAGCTATAACTTATTTAATAGACTAGCCTAGATAGTGGTACACATTTTACTCTAAGGGTTGAAAAGATGTAGTAACTTACCTTGATAGGCCTTGGCCAGAGCAGTCATGCCCATAGAGATTGGGTGGGCACATGGCCCCCCCCCTCCCCCCAAAAAACTGGAATTAACTAGAAATTTAATTAAAATGTTCTATTCATACGTATCTGTTTCCTTGCATTGGGGTGAAGTCAACAATTTATTTTGTTTGAAAAACTAAATTAAATCCAGATTATTTTCAGATTAAAGAAACAAGCAATATATTAATATCAGATATTTTTTTCTCTAAGGACTTGGATATACAGTAGCTATTTTACTTTTTGAAAACAAAATAAACTTGGTCAACTTCACCCCCCATTTCAGCATCTTGAATTATGGGACTACAATTCAACTAATTTCAATGCAGTACCATACCATATTTATGTTTCAAGGGCTGCTTATTTATTCTGATTCTTAGAAACTTTAATTATTTAGAGCCTGAGTTTAGGCGTGTTCTTCGGGGGAAAAGAAAATGTAGGGATTGCAATGATAAGTAAATTAGGGGAGCTTTGTAAAATAGTAGATGGTGTTTAAAAATAAAGGGCACTGTGAATTAAAAGTTTATTACATTTATTTTGATAATGTAGGTGATAATCACAGTGCATTAATGACACTAATCAAAAAATAGAATTAAAAGTTTTGAGAGTAAAAACAATTGTTGAAAGTATTCTCTTTTTCCATCAGACTGTACCATATGTTATTGATAATTGATATGAAAAATTTTTAATTCCACTAGAATCAGACTGTACCATATGTTATTGATAACACTGGTCAACACTCATTTTATTGCCAATCATATTAGAGTGATTTTGGGGTAACTTTGTGGTGCTGATTCCGAATATGACATCGGTTTTGCTAGATTGGCTCTAATTTATGAGATAATTGGTACCCCATTGAAACACGTAAAAATGCAAAAAATGTAATGTTCAGGTGGAGCCTACTTACAAATCGCATTGAAATTGTTTCAAATCATACAAAAGTAAACACATTGTTGGTTTACGTCGTCGTCGTCGGCCTAGGCAAGCTACGGCTTGGGACCGTAGCGCATCTATCCGGTATAGGTTAACCTGGATGATGTAGCCATAAGCACTGCCGCTAGTTAAGTGCCAACCAGTGATTATCTCACTAGCCGTATTGAGTCCGTTAGGCGAAACTGCGACAGTACCAAAGGTGGAAAATATAACCCTTGGTTTTCTATTATTTATTTGTAAAATGGACATGGTATTAGATTAAAATAAATATTTGAATATAAATAATTAACTGACAATTGTGATATATAATTAATTATGTTTACATACAATAAAATAATATAGTATACATAAAATTAGTATTAATGTGGTTCACAATTGAATTATGAGGGGTAACTAATTTAAAATGAATTTATAACTATTCCGAAATTCAAGACTGTAAAATTAACATTTATCTTGAAACTAAAATAAGAGTATTCACTACACACTCCCCCACCAGAGAGGAAGTTCAAAGAGTTCCGAACGACACAGATTTCCCATGGACCTTTTTGGTAGCTACATGTACCTCGCTTAAGGTTGATTCCAAAAACGCAGGCTTAAGACGATCGATAGAAACCTTGTCGACCTTGGAACCGCGCTGGATGAGAAATGATTTGCGCGTACGTCGGAGAACTTCATAGGGCCCGTCATATGGACATTGGAGAGGCCGTTTTGGGACAGGTACACGAACGAAAACGTGGGTGCAAGACTGGAGGGCTGGGGAAATAAAGATGTTCTGTTGGCTAGTCAATCGAGGGGGAACAGGCTGAAGGGACTGCATGTGAGAGGAAAGTGTTTGAGCGAATTCCGTAGGATCACATGACTTATCCCCTGCAGTGAAGTAGCCACCTGGTAGCCGCAGTGTTGTTCCATAGACTAGTTCAGCCGCTGTAGTCTTCAGATCACTCTTAAATGCAGAGCGAATACCAAGCAACACGAGTGGAAGCTTATCCATCCAATGGAGTCTTCGTGACACATAAGGGATGACTTCAGCTGGCGATGGAAACGTTCAACGAGGCCGTTAGCTTGCGGATGATACGCACAGGTATGCGCATGTACTGTACCCAACAAGCTGGTAAACTTCTTCCAAAGCGAAGACTCAAATTGGCGACCTTGGTCAGTGATGACTTTTGTCGGCAATCCAAATCTTGATACCCATCCATGAAGAAAGGCTCTTGCAACAGTGTCCGCTTGGATATCAGGAAGTGGGATGGCTTCAGGCCATCTGGAAAAGCGGTTCGAGACAGGTGAGCAGATAACGTTGGCCTTGAATCACTGGAAGAGGGCCAACAATGTCTACATGAATTACCTCAAATCGCTGGGATGGGGGCGGAAATGCGTCAAAGGGGGACCTGGTGTGCCTTTGGACTTTGGCACGCTGGCAGGCAAGGCACGTTTTGGTCCAATGTTTGACATCCTTCCGCATCGAGGGCCAAACAAAGCGAGAGGTAACCAGGTGTTGCGAAGCACGGATACCAGGATGGGAGGGCTTATGAAGATCCGTGAAGACTGCTTGTCTGTGACATGGAGGGACATAAGGGCGAATAGCAGCTGTTGATACGTCGCAATAGAGGGGCACAGACAATCCTGGCATACTCATTTTCTTGAGGGAAAGTGAGTGAGTGGAGTCTTCTCTGAGCAGGTCTTGTAGTTCCGTATCCTTATCTTGATCCTGTGCAATAGCATTCCACAGTGTAGAGCTGAGGGTAACAGAAGTAATCTCTATTCTTGAAAGTGCATCCGCTGGAGTGTTCAAGACACCTTTGATGTGGCGGATATCTGTGGTAAATTGCGAGATATAATCGAGTTGCCTGATGACTCTGGGAGAGTGGTTACAGCTGTTTTTATTGAAGACAGTGACCAAAGGTTTGTGGTCGGTAAAAACACAAAACTCTCGGCCTTCAAGGAAATGTTGAAAATGCTTCACGTTTAAGTAAATAGCAAGAAGTTCACGTCCGAAAGCACTATAACGCATTTGGGCTGGCTGCAGCTTTTTCGAGTAAAACGCGATGGGTGCTTGTTGACCATTAATGGTTTGTTCCAACACTCCACCGATCGCAACATCTGATGCATCGACCGTCAGAGTTAGGGGGGCATCACTGATAGGAAATGACAGAGACAATGCACTATTGATAGCATTTTTGGCATTGTCGAACGCCTGTACACTATCGCTACACCATACCAATTTCGTTACCTTGCGTTTGTGTGTGATCATAGCGTGTAGAGGAGCAAGAACACTGGCACAGTTTTTAATGAACTTGTGGTAATAATTTACCAAACCTAGAAACCGACGTAACTCACGCTGATTATTTGGCATTGGGTAATTTTTTATCACTTCACACTTGTCCTGAAGGGGGGTAATTCCGTGCTGCGAAATCGTGTGACCAAGAAATTCCAAGGTTGGCTGTGCAAACACACACTTAGATGCATTAATAGTAACACCGTATTGTTCTAAGCGTTGAAAGAGGAGTGAAAGATGTTCCTTATGTTCCTCTTCCGTTGAGCTGGCCACAAGCAAATCATCGATGTAGGCATAAACAAAGTCTAAGCCTCTGGTGACCTCATCTATAAACCTCTGAAAGGTTTGCGCAGCATTCCGTAGCCCGAACGGCATTTTCACAAATTCGAATAACCCAAATGGTGTACAAACTGCAGTCTTGGGAATATCCGAAGGCTCTACGGGAATGTGGTGGAAAGCCTTAACGAGATCTATTTTACTGAAGATAGATTTGCCGTGGAGAAGAGAAGTAAAGTCTTGGACATTTGGTACCGGATATCGGTCCGGGATGGTTGTCGAATTCAAAAACCGGTAATCCCCACATGGTCTCCAGTCTCCTGACTTCTTCTGGACCAGGTGTAGGGGAGAGGACCAACTGCTTTTGGAAGGTCTTATTATCCCAAGATCTATCATAAGCTGGAATTCCGATTTGGCAGCTTTCAGTTTGTCCGGGGCAAGACGTCTGGGTTTTGCAAACACAGGGGGACCTTTTGTTGTAATGTGATGGGTAATGGTGTGCTTAATGGTATCACCCATCTGCATAGGTTGAAGAATTCCTGGATATCGCTGGAAAAGGCACTGGTACATGGAATTAGGGGGAACGAGGGAAAGTGCAGAGTTCGAGGCGTCCGAAAGGGCAACCTGTTTGGCAAGAACAGAAAGCAGTGTGGCCTGGTCGCATAAGCATCGCTTGTCAAGATCCACCAGGAGTTTGAAATGCTGGAGGAAGTCAGCGCCGATTATGGGATGCTGCACTTGAGCACAGATGAAAATCCACTTGAAGGATCGGTGAAGGCCCAAGTTTAGTTCACGCGACTGAGTACCGTACGTGGGTATGCGTGAACCGTTAGCAGTGTATAGAGGCGGAGATTCCGAGTGCGTATGACCAGATTTTTGAGGGAATACACTGACTGACGCTCCGGTATCGACCAAGAAATTGACACCAGAGTTCCTGTCCTTTATGAATAACAGGTTGGCAGTGCGAGTACTAGACGCCATTAGGACTCGCTGCTGGGGTTTTCCGACGAAAAATTGCAAGGGGAGATGCACTTCCTAGCCTTCTTTCCAAATTTCGAGTGGTAGAAACAGATCTTCCCGGAACTCGAACGATGCCTCTTCGTAAATCTTGACCGAGAATGGCTTCTTTGCCGTTGATTTTGTAGCAGAGAACAAACGTGGTTGAGTTGTTGACTTAACTCTTTCACTTTCAACTCCAGTTCCGATTGTGTGTTCACGTTGTTGACCGGAGCTGTGTCAATCTCCACTACTTTGTCGGCAGTTTCTGCTAGTTTATCAACTGGAGTAGCAGGATCCATAGTGGCCAAGACACGCTGAGCTGATGGAGGAAGTTTCTGCAAGAACAACTGTCTAAAGATGTCCTTATCGAAGGTTTGTGCGCGTTCGCCTAGAGCGCACTGCATAGCCCTCAGCATTTGAGTGGGCTTACGGTCTCCAAGTTCTTCTTTTGAGATTAACTGATGTAGTTTCTCACGCTCGGAGACAGTGGTGCGGCACAGGATGGCAGACTTCAGATCGTTGTATGGGTCCTCACTCGTGGAAGTAGACACGATGACGTCACGGACTTCAGAGATGATGCTCGCTGGTAGAGAGGACAAAACATGATCGTATTTCGTCCTGCTAGCGGTGATCCTTCCCAAGTTGAATTGTGATTCCACTTGGTGGAACCAAATAAATGGATCACCCGGCCAGAAGACGGGGAGCTTTACGCTCAAGTGGGAGATGGCACCAGCGTCGTCAGGCATCTTCTCCTATGCTTGCTGACGTACAAGCAAGACGACAAGTTACCAACGAAGGAGTGGAGGTTGAGACGAGCGCAGGCACAGAGCGCACGGGCAGGGGTGAGGGGCAGAGGGCACGAGCGACATTACAGTCTGATCCTAGTCGCTCGGGTGAAGGGGGTGATGGGCACGAACGACGTTACAGTCTGGTCCTAGTCGCTCGGGTGAAGGGGGTGGTGGGCACGAACGACGTTACAGTCTAGTCCTAGTCGTTCGGGTGAAGGGGGTGATGGGCACGAACGACATTACAGTCTAGTCCTAGTCATTCGGGTAAAAGGGGTAATCCAGCTCCGGGGTCACCAATTGTTGGTTTACGTCGTCGTCGTCGGCCTAGGCAAGCTACGGCTTGGGACCGTAGCGCATCTATCCGGTATAGGTTAACCTGGATGATGTAGCCATAAGCACTGCCGCTAGTTAAGTGCCAACCAGTGATTATCTCACTAGCCGTATTGAGTCCGTTAGGCGAAACTGCGACAGTACCAAAGGTGGAAAATATAACCCTTGGTTTTCTATTATTTATTTGTAAAATGGACATGGTATTAGATTAAAATAAATATTTGAATATAAATAATTAACTGACAATTGTGATATATAATTAATTATGTTTACATACAATAAAATAATATAGTATACATAAAATTAGTATTAATGTGGTTCACAATTGAATTATGAGGGGTAACTAATTTAAAATGAATTTATAACTATTCCGAAATTCAAGACTGTAAAATTAACATTTATCTTGAAACTAAAATAAGAGTATTCACTACAACATGAAATACATAATGGCATTTTATTTGGTCTCACCATCTAGAATGTTCCGGTAGTTTCCCATATGCACGCGTTATGGTTACGTTTCCTATTAATTGAGGGTATTCATTATCTCAAGAACTAGAGCCAAATCGGAAAAACTACTTTCATTTTGGAATTCAGCAACCCCAAAATACTCTAAATTCGTACGAATTTCCTTGGCAACGAAAAAAAAATGTTTTTTTGTTGACCTGTGTAATTGATATGAAATTTTTTTTTAATTCCTCTAGAATCCACTGATTGTGTACGTACATGCATACTATTTTTAACACTAGCATACATAAGGGGGCACAGTGGGCTTGGTCTCCCATTACATTTCCCGATTCTAAAAATGAGCATTACTAAAAATTGTATCATAACTATAAATTTGAAAAAGACACTAGGAGTAATGACAATAATCAAGTATTCATAATATGAAGAGTATTCCAGCATAGTCAAATGGAAAATTTAATATTCAGTCAATTCCAGTACAATGCATAATAATAATAAATCAGATGGAAAATTTAATATTGAATCGGTATCAAAATGTGGCCACAAAGATATTAATATATCAATCATTAGATATAATCAAAGACATTTAAGCATTATGCACAGGTGAGAAATGGGATAGGCTTGTAGTCACAGTATTCAGTCCAGCAGTCTTGGTCAAAGATAATTTTGGTCAACATCCTACCTATTAGAAATTACTAATGGAGTTAAACATAAATGCATATAAAGAATTGAGTGCAATATGGTTTCTGCCAATGAAATAATCAGTAAGGTTTATAATCAAACCAGCAGTCAAATTTAAATCTCCTTATTAAACCATGTCTGTTTTACCACCTCCTGACTCTAAAACACCGACATATGTTTATAATAATGAAGTTTTTCTATCAACAAAAGTATATTAATTTGCAGCTTTGCTTATTGTTAGCAGCTGCTTTACGTTATCAACTAATCATATTAATTCAATATTGTTAGCCTTTGTTTCATAATCGTAATTGACTATGAAATTTATACAATAAATATAATTGAGTTTTATGAGAATTAAGTCAATATTAGACATTTAACATCAAAATAATTCAAAATGCTATTATGATGCTGAAGTGACCCCAATAAGCAACAGTCACTGCATATGGAGATTCTACAATACTTTGTATATATGAGGAAGATAACATGTTCATCTATATCACTCTTGCTTTGTGTATTTCATCATTATTTTAAAGTTGGCTCTTCATTCTTTTTAATTGAAAATTATTTTTCAGTACTTTATAATACTTATGTTTGTTGGAAATAGCCCAGGTAGGGTAAAGTTGCTAATGGTTATGCATTGGTCCTAATGCCACACTTTTAAAAAAAACTCCACAAACCCACAAAATACTGCTACAGTGAAGGAAATAAAATTCATGTCAAACATGACTTCTAGTAACTTCACATTACAAATAATGTCAAACATTACTTTTAGTAACTTCACATTACTAGAAGTAATGTTTGACATGAATTTTATTTCCTTCATTGTAACTATTTTGTGGAGAGTTTTTTTAAGTCAGATGCATGACATTAGGATCAATGAGCAACCACTGGCAACTTTACCCTGCACTGTTAAGTCATGACTACAGAAAAATAGAAACATCAGTGAATTGTATTTGTTTCCATATGTACAACCATACAGCAACATTAATAAAATATCAAGTTGTTTTTCCAATTTATCTTAATAAATAAGGTACAAGTTATATTATCTGGGAAGATATCAAAGAATAAAATAATACAATAAAAAAATGTTTACTTATGGATCATTTTACTTAATTACAAATTACCAAACCTCATTTCTACAGATGTTATAATTTATGGATTCTGAACAAAAATAATGCCTTCTATAATCACTCTTAAATATAAGATTAATTAACTTTTCTTATTGTAAACCTTCTTCTCTTTCTCTCTCTTCAAAATGCTCTCCAAAAACACACTGGTCTTTTTTTGAGGTCAAATTTAAGCTCAATTCAGGTGGTGGTTTATAAGTATAAACCAGCTAACCAAATATATACATACAAGACTAAAGGATTATTGAAATGGCTGTAATATACCATGTTTGCATTCCAACCATTTCATTTTCATTGAAGAGAAATAAAGCAAATAAGAGTAAATCAGCAAGCTGGTCTGATATTGTATTCTGTTTTAACTCCCAAATTTTTTGTTATATGTTAATGTTTATTTAAAAAAGCAGCTATGCCTCATGATTCACAGTATGAAAGGATATTTTTGCAGAGTATGGCATTGATTATCAGTTACTTTATAGTATCTTCTCATACAATGCTGTTTTGAGGATCTCAAAAATAGCTACTGGTAGGATAAGGAATATATAAATAATTTATACTTTAGAACAGTGCTCTTCAACCTGGGTGGTACCGCCCACTAGTGGGCGAAGGATCTCATTAATCTAAAGGTAATTGCAATTAATTTTATTGTTTTATGCAGGGCATATAACTTTTAGTTTGAGTTTTTGCATTTTTAATTTTGGTGGGCGATACAGAGATTAAAAAGTTACAAAAGTGGGTGGTAAGCATAAAAAGGTTGAAGAGCACTGCTTTAGAAGAAGAAAAATAATAAAGTAATTATAACCTACATAGTTTTTATTTTTAGATTTTTTTACTAAATAAATAAGCAGAATGTATTAAAGAATTTTAAGATTTTAACAGTTTAGCCTTATGAATAATTAAAAGTATGTGAATATTAGACTTAAGTCATGAGCTGTTACCACCATGCGGCTCATTCTGTTTTACTGCAACTTTTTTAGATTAAGCCTAGCTATGATACTTGTAGTAAAGCAAGGCAGCCTATTGTTATTATTATTATTACTTAGGCCTAGTGTCTGTTGGCCTATAATAATAATATAAACAAAATAATGGGCTTAAATTTAGACAAGCTAACTTGTATAGAAATTTTGTTAAAAAAAAATTAAGACAGTCGATTCTTTTGACTCCATTGCCAATCAAAAATTAGTAAAAATAGGTACCGTATACTGCATGATTTTACCAGGTACTGTAATGCATGAAAAACCAATATGTAAACTTGTGGATTTATTTTTCTTTTTGAGAGCAAAACTGTTTAAATAAATGACTAAGAAAAAATTTGTTTACTTGAATTCACACAGGCTTAAGTAGGCTATCATATGTATTCTCTTGAAATTATTTTATATTTTTTAGGATTCAGCAGAAACTCTCTCAACATTTTTAGAAGATTTTAAATACCACATAAAAGAAATGGTATCTTCCAGCGATGCAAATGATAATAAAGGTGGAATTTACGCTATTAGTAAGTATATTTTGACTATCAGCTACGTAGGTTTGACTAAAAGTGCCGCTTTTAGTCGCAAATTATTAACATTTTTCTATTTCTTTGGTGTTGGTAGCTTACTTATAAAATTTATTTATTTTTTTAATTTGTTTTCAAGACGTGAATACAACTGGTTCATTTTCATTAAGCCAGTACTACATTGTGGCCAGTGACATAACACCATTTCCCATCAAACAATGATGTTAAGCAACATTGGGTCTGGGAAGTACCATATTTTTCAGTGTATAAGACACACTTTTAAAAGTATAGTCTCCTGTATACTTAATACTATTTTCTTATAATGAGTATGGGTGAAAGAAAATGTATCACCATACTTTTGATGGAGGGCTTTAACAAAAGTCAGCCTCGCTGGTAGAAAATTATGGACATTTTCTGCCAACTAGGCAGTTGGTCATAATTTTTTTCCTGAAAAAAGGCCTTGAAAATAGGGGTGCGTCTTATACACCAAAAAATATAGTAGTTTGATGGGGTACTGTGTCCAGATTATATACAGCCTGTGGTTTGGATCCCACATAAAACTGTTGGTCCTTTCCTGCTCTAAAAAAAAAAATACCATATGACCTTGGATGTTGCAAAGTTGGTTAAGCAACCTCATTATTATTCACTGAGCCATTGATTAAAACGGAGTATCACCAGCATGCCCTGTTTTATTAAATCATTGTTGCCAACTGGTAAATTTCCTTGCCAGACTTTTATCAACAAAAAAATGGATTTTGGGTTAATAGAAACTAACTATAATAGTATGTATGATAGGCTGCTTCAGGTAAAATTATTGTTGTACAGTAGTACTGCATTACTGATTACCACCTAGCAAACATGGGATGATGGGGTCAATTACTGGGTTTCTATTACTATTACTTTAATTTTCATCTATTACTGTTACTTGGTCATCTATTACTATTACATTTGTATGTGGGGTACTTCACTCATTTGAAAAGGATCATTATGTCTATTTAAATGCAATTAGAGCAGTGTGTTAACAAACAAACAAACACTTTATTTCAGACTCAACAGGTACAAACATTATACAAGAGGTCCATAGAAAATTAAGAGATAGTTGTCTGGGGCACTGACTAAGTAGGCCAGTGAATCACTGTGTATAATGAACATACAAATACAATGATCCAACCATGAAGTGGTGTGCCAACTATCACTAACATAAGTTAGTGATAGTTGGTGATGAAAGGGTCAATTTATTATCTTCACAGAAGGCTTTTAAGTGGTTGCTGAACAAAGAATTATCATTAAGCATATTAGCATTAAAGTCACCAATAATAGCTACACATGTCGTATGCAACTCATCAATAATACTGCTGACCTGCCCCAATTTAATGAGGTAATCTTTTTCATTATCACCTGCCTGAAAAGGCATATAGATACACAGAATTACAAATTTTTTATTGTCTACACAAATTTGTATTTCAGTTTGCCAATTCAAACCAAGTTTTAATTCACTAATATATTTCCCATACCCCAACCTCCATAGAATAGCTACCCCACTAGGTGGGTGGCCTGCAAGGAGACCATCTTGTTTATCTCTGGTGGCCTCCCCTATCCCATGAAAATTACTGGACAGGCTATTCAGGTCCTTTAAGTCCTGTTTCCATAGCCATGTTTCCTGCAGACAGAATATCAGCATCCTCTAACAGCTTAGCAATTATGATCCGCCTGTGTTTGCTGTTATTGCCTAAGCTTAGGCCTCTACAGTTATAAGAGATTACCTTGAATGTTGCAATTAGGAAGATGCAGGAGTTCTGCCAGCCATCTCTACATGTTGAATTCCACTTATACCAGGCACGACAGTTACAGCATTAGACCCAGCTGGATTTTCCTCCACAGTACAACGCATGATGTCTCCATAATTACTCTCTACAGCACTTGCGAGAGGGGCTGCAGGTGTTTTTTTTCCTTTCTCATAGAACCGCCATACTGCTGGATCCATAAATACCCCTGGATCATCACAGACTGCTGTAACTTGAACTTGAAAGGAACTGTACATAGTCCATCTGGAGTCAATTTTCCTACATGTAACCTGAAGGTTCACATTATCTTCCACAAATGCCTGCAGCTCCTCGGCCGTAAGATCAGGTCGACATCTCGAGACGAAAATGTTTGCGGTCTTCGTTGGTACAGCCATCATACAATCTGTTTTGGCAGCCCCTATGATACCCCGCCGTTCTCTGCCAGCCTTTGCCACAGGCTGACTCCCTCTAGCTGGTAAAGGAGTGGGACCAGACCCCCTTGAGGGATCACCACCATTAGCTACTGCAGTGGTTGCACTTCTCGGAGGGGTCGCTCGCTTCCGGCCCCTCCTTACCACTATTGTCCAAGATGCCTCCTCATCATGAACCCCAACTGCATTCTCAGCATCCTGATTCACCAAGGCCCCTTGGGGGTGTACCCTGTGTGAAATAGTATTGAGCTAGCGATGTAGCAATGTCTGGATTCAGGATAAGACTGAGAAGCAGAGGGCTCTGCACTCATGGATCCAGGATGAGGCAGAAGGCTCTGCGCTCATGGATCCAGAATGAGGCTGAGAGGCAGAGGGCTCTGCACTCATGGATCCAGGATGAGGCTGAGCGACAGCCAAATAACAAATATTTATTTCAACTAAATCGATACAATTTTAGAGACTGTAGGTCTTGATAAATTTTACTTTATTAAAGGAAAAATTTACCACAATATTAGTTCACATACATGTTTATTTTAGTTTAGAGTAGATTTAGTTCATTTTTCAGTTCTTTGTTCACACAATATGTCCATTGCCACTGTAATAAAAAAGTAATAGACTATTATCTATTACTTTGCCTTCTGTTACTTTTCCTTGAAAAATCCTGTAATAGTCTATTACTAAGCACACCGGACAAAAAATTAATCACCCCTAATAGCACCGATAGTAGGAAGTTCAAGGTCACACAGAGGGCGCTGATGTAGCATTGGTAAGTGACAAGTAGCGGTGACGTAGCACCCAGGATCAGATCTGTTTCGTGAGGTGGTGAAGAACAAAGTGTGTGTTGGATATAGTCTGCAAAATGGGTCGTGAGGCAGACGTTACTCAGTGGCAAAAAGGAGCCATCGTGTTTGGCAGAGCCCACGGACACAAAATGTCTGAAGTAGCCCAATTTGTTGGTGTGTCAACGCGTGCTGTCCAGCGAGTTTACAAAGAGTGGTGTAGTTCGCAATCAACTGAAAATCGACGGCGTAACTGTGGCCGGAAAACAATTCTCGACAATAGGGACCGCCGCCATGTTTCTCGTCTAGTAACTGCAAATCGTTTTCAAACCAGAGAACAATTGCTCCAAGAAACCAATGAGGTTCTCCAGCGACCAATTTCCGAACGGACATTGCGACGAGAACTGCATGCGATGGACATCTGGAGCAGGGTACCACGGAAGAGGCCGCTGTTAACAGCAAGTCACAAATTGGCACGTTATAAATGGGCTCAGAGGCACAAAAACTGGACTGCGGCAGATTGGAAACGTGTAATTTGGTCCGATGAGTCCCGTTTTTGTTTGTTCTCCAATGATGGGAGGCGACGAGTACATCGCAGGTCCAATGAAGCCTTTAATCCTGAATGCGTCGAAGGTGTTGTTCAGGCTGGAGGTGGTTCCGTGATGTTCTGGGGATGTTTTTCGTCCCACGAAATGGGCCCTCTCGTTCCAGTGACGATGAATTTGAACCAGCAGGCGTACCTCCGCATACTAAACTCGCCGGATTCGTGCGGTTATCAAGGCCAGAGGCGCCGTCACACGTTATTAGGTACATTCTGAGAGGGGTGACTAATTTTTTGTCCGGTGTGCTTATTACCTATCACTATTACCCCATGTCTGCCACCTAGTCATAGGGAAGCTAACTGAAGGAAAATATTGGATTTGTAATGCCAAGGACTTTGTTCAGAATAGTACCATATAGGCCACGCTTTGCAGTCTTTATATGATAGTTTAATTATCAGGTAGAGTAAATGGTGGTGATTAGCCTATCACATTTTTATATTTCAGTGAGTCTTGTGGATGTTGATGTTGTACAAACGTCTCAGAGAATTGGTAGATTTACAAATTATCTTCAGATACTTTTCAACAGGTAAGAATATCCTTGTGGCCTTACTTGCTGCATTTTAGTATTTGTTTTTAAACCACCTTAATTTTATTTCATTACTGATTACTATGTATACATTTCTTATCCCCGCAAGGGGGTTCTAAGCTCGTGCTCTTGAGTGCTCTTTGTGCTCGTTTGTACGTGCTTGTTCCTGGAGGTTTCACGTGCACCCTCCCGGCCCTAGCACCCAAGGATGATGGGGCTCGACCCTGCAGTCCTTGTCATCCTTGGTCTTTTTCCACTTCGACTGTCCCCTCCACCCTTTCTTTTTCCTCTGTCTTTCCTCTCACTTTTTCTTTGTTTTTCCGCCGAGATTATGCCCTTTTAAATAGAGGCGAATCGGTTCTTCCCGAACTTAAAAAAAAAAAATTTCTTATAAATTTGGTGTGTGCATTATGTATTTGATAGTAGAATGATTCATAGACGCCATGTAGTTCTACTTTCAAGGTAGTTAAGGCTCTGAATTCTGCTGCATTTAGATCTAGCATCTGAGATCCATATAGTTAAGGCTCTGAATTCTGTTGCATTTAGATCTAGCATCTGAGATCCATATAGTCCATATAAGGCTGCATCATATTATAAAGATCATTCATCCTTTTATAAAGTGCATTAAGAACATTGCTCCTATGTGTGGAAATAATTTTAAAATTAGCCTAATCTTCATTTGTGCACCAAATTGTATAAAAAAGGTGCTGGTCTACATAGGAAGTGTGATTGAAGCCTATTATAGTATTTGGTTTGTATGTGAAAATTAATTAATTTTTAAATTTGAAGATTAAATTAACTCTGCAGTTATGGTTCAGAGGTGAAATGTTATTCGATGCCAAGGTACACATTATTTTCAGACATTTCTCCAGATTCTAAAACGGGAGACAAACAAAAATTGTAATGTCATGACAAATGACTACGTTGGGTTAATTATGGTACTTATCGAAATAACTATGAAGACGTACAAAATATGTATTGACATCAGTTCGTCATTTGAGAAGAATTGGCGGTAAGTTAATTTATCGAAAGCATCTACAAGACCCTAAAGTTGCTGAGAGGTTGAAACAATAGGGCATCTGAAGTAGAGATCTACACGGGTACGGGTAAGTCCGTAGGCCCGTACCCGGCCTGACCCGCGGGCGGGATACGGGCGGGCCGATGGACATCAAAGTAAGGGGTTCCAAAAAACCTTAGCCCCCCCATTTGCAGCTTACATGTTTACTTATATCGAAATAGTTTTTAGTGATTATAAAAATATATAAAGTTCTTTATTTATTGCAGGTATTAAAATTACTCTAGCTGATAAAGTGATAATATAATGGCTTCTCAATTAATTGGTGATTCGGAGAGGCAACGTGTGATAGATCGCATACGAGCAATAACATTTCGGGAAGCTCGTGATGCTGGAGCCACCTTTATAACACGTTCATGGGTTGCCAAAAAGTTGCGAAGAAGTGAGGATTTCGTCAAAAGAAATTGGAATAAAACTTTGGATGAATGTGAAATGGATACAACCAAATCTGGGCGCCCAAATTTGCCACTCTCTCAGGAAACAAAGGACATCATTGAAAGCGGTACGCGTAAGCGGAAAAACAGCTGTGCTAAACTTTCTAGAGAGATCGAAGTGTGAGAGGAAAGATCGTTAGTGGTGAGATCATTCGACTGTACCGTCATAGGCAAGGTTTAAAGCCTTGGTATGAACTTCCAAAGCCAAGAAAAACTCATCTTAACATCGATGACAGAATGTGGTTTGCCCATTATCTTGAAGATTGGGATGTGGATGATTTCATGCATTTAGCTGTTTCCGATGAATATTTTGTTTACGTAACACGTCGGCCTAACTACCAAAATGATCGAGTGTGGGCCACAACACCAGATGAAATCGATGACAATGAACATTTTCGCAAATTATTAAAAAGTCCAGACTGTGTTGGTGTGTTTGTTTTGTTCACTGCAAAGAAGCTCATGTGGGTGCTGAAGCCAAATGGTCAGAGTTGGGATGGACAGTATTTTGGTGATATTATTCTATCCCAGCATGTCATTCCTTTTCTAAGAAACCCAAACAATGTTATGGATGTCGATCAGGTCACACTTCTGCACGATAAGGCCCCCTGCTTTAAGGCATAGCCACTCAACAGTTGTTGCGGAACCATGAGATCGATTTTTTTTGGAAATGAAGAATGGCCAGCAAATTCTCCTGACCTGAACGTCTGTGAACACATTGGATCAGTTATAAAGGACAAGGTTGAATGTCTCTTGTTTCAAGAACCTGCAGCAAATCGATTTTCGAAGGATACAATGACGCAACACATTGAAACTATTTTAGCAAATTTGCGTAACGATCAAGATCTATTCACGTCACTTTTGGCAAGCTACCCAAAGCGAATTCAGGCTGTCTTGCAAGCCAATGGCTGGAACACCAAGTTTTAATTGTTTCTCATTAAATGCAGGATTAAATTCTCTTTTGTGAGGTATGTTTAGTTTTACTGTACCTCTGATGGTTTAGGCCATGGGCGGGGAGGCTAAGGTTTATTGGAGCCCCCGTAGATACGGGCCGGGTACGGGCGGGCCTATGTTTAATCAAAGTAGGCACGGGCTGGGTACGGGCCGGCTAATGCACATCATATTATTATAGGAGCATGCACGCATTGAAGTACAATTTGAATCTCGTAAAACAATTTTTCATAATATTTTTTAAACTACAGTAAAAGAAAAAGGATTTTTCAAAATATTAGTCTGTTCATTTTTTTAATTATAACTTTCATTCCCAATCGATTTTGAGCAGCCATTCAAAAAAGTAATTAATTTCATGATGGCACAGCAATTTATACAGCAATTTATAAAATTCCAAAGGTAAGAACTTTATTAAATTCTATTGGTGAAATATTCTTTATTTTACTTGGAAGTAGCTAAAATGCTTTCAAAAATTGCAAAAAATAAATTTTCATTATTTCAAAAGACCTTCACAAAAGAACGGACCCAAAGGTAAGAACTTTATTAAATTCTATTGGTGAAATATTCTTTATTTTACTTGGAAGTAGCTAAAATGCTTTCAAAAATTGCAAAAAATAAATTTTCATTATTTCAAAAAACCTTCACAAAAGAACGGACCCGGCTGGGTACGGACTTTGTCATGAAACACAACGGGCGGGTACGGGCCGGGCCGGGCGGGCCTTCGTAAATACTGACGGACACGGGCCGGGTACGGGACTAAAATATCGGCCCGTGCAGATCTCTAATCTCGAGTCCATTTTAACCTTGACACGATTGATTAAAAAAAATATGTAAAACAATTTTCAGAGTAGAGTAATTGCATTTCTTTCATACATTAAATAAGAAATGTTTTCTGTATTAATTAAATGTATAGATGATCTTTTCAAAGAAAAGCAATTAAAAAGTACACGGCAAAAAATCAGGATTCCTAAAGGCCTTGCAAGGCCTTTCCACTTTTCAGCCAGCTTCGAGTCCTCGGTCCCATGTGTAATAATAATAATAATAATAATAATATAATAATAATAATAATCTACCAATGTCAGATTGTCTTAGGTTCATTCATTATTATTGAGAAATCTTTTTGGATGACACATTCATCATGTTAGTAACCACATCACATTGTGATTAGAACTGCAAATGATGTGAACCCTTATTTAGATGGCTTTTGTCAGAAGTTTTGAAAAAATTTAATGGACAATATTTTAATTCTTTTTTTTTAACTTCAGCACAGACATCACTGTATTGGAATTAACAGCCAAAGCTGGTGGGCATCTTTACCTCGCATCTGGCACCTATGCAACAGATTTTATTAAAGGGTTGGTCATAAGGTCTTTCGAGTGGCTGCAGGAAGACAGGAATGAATTTCAATCGAGGAAGCATGCTGCAGTAGGAACGCTTGTTTCAGTTTTGATTTCCTTAATAATAGCATGTAGGCCTAGAAGATTAGAAGAATTTCACTACAGTCAGCCTAGTGTAGAAACTATTGATACAAATAATATTTAAGTACGGTAATCTATTTTATTTTTCACAATTTCATAAGAAGGGAAATGATTTAATTTTTTATTTAAATAACAGGAGCGTCAATAGTCAGTCGACGGTTATGTAAAACAGATCATCAGTCACTCGCATAAACAGAAGGTGTTTAATTTTTCACTTAGGTATTGGTGTTAAGGGAATTGGCTTTGTCCGTTCCTACGTATTTCTTCCAACAAATTTCTCAATTTTTGGATGTGATATTCGAGGCTGTGAGGGACCCCAAACCCGGTGTAAGGGAGGTGGCTGTGGGGGCAATAAGAGTAGCCTTGACGATCACCTCCCAAAGAGAAACCAAAGAAACGCAACCCCAGTGGTGAGTCACGCGAATTGGAGTCGTGATATGAAACCCTTTGCATCACTAAAATACATAATTGTACGAGGGCCACTCAATATATTTTGCCCCACCTTTTTTTTTCTTTCCAAGTGTCCTTGTAAGTTCCAGAAATTTTGTACACAAGTAGTTACATACCTTTTTTACAAGTTTTTATTTTTCCACATAGTCTCCATCCTTTTCTACGGCTTTCCTCCACCTCAAAACGAGGGCCTTTATTCCTTGCTGGTAAAAGTCTGCTGGGTTCCGCTGGAGCCACCTCTTAACCTCCTCAACAACCTCATCGTCACTCTGAAGCTTTCTTCCAGAATAGCATCCTTCATTGGCCCAAACAAATGGAAGTCTGAAGGTGCCAGATCCTGGCTGTATGGAGGGTGGGGTAATACAGACAAACGCATTCCTCTCTTGTTTGCAAACTGTTGTGTGGTGTTGCGTTATCTTGCAAAAGAAGGACGTCTTCCAGTTTTCTCTCCGGTCGAACTCGCTTTATACGTCTCTGGAGTCTCTGTAGGGTAGCAATATTTGCCTCTGAGTTGATTGTTTGCCCTTTCTTCATAATGTCCACCAGAATCACCCCTTTCATGTCCCAGAAGATGGTGGCCATAACCTTTACTGCAGAGGGAGCCATTCTGAACTTTTTCTTGCGTGGGGAGTCTGCGTGATGCCATTCTATAGATTGGCGTTTTGTTTCAGGTTCAAAGTGGTGTATCCAAGTCTCATCCCGTGTCACAATTCGTGAAAGGAAGTCATCCCCTTCTGTCTCGTATCGAACCAATGACTCAGACGCAATTTCTTTTCTTTGGGCTTTGTGATCTTCAGTCAGTTCGCGAGGAACAAACCGTGAACACACTTTTGAGTATCCCTGTTGCTGAATTATCGTATTCACGCTTCCTTCACTAATTCCTAGCTCCAGTTATAGCTCCTTGTATGTGACGCGTCAATTTGATGGAATGATGCTGTTAGCACGTTGCACAATGCGAGATGTCACAGCCGATGCCGGGCGACCGCTGCGTGGCTCATCATCGAGGCTGTCTCTCCCTCTCTCCGATGATCTCGCACGTTTAGACCAGCGTCCAACTGTGCTTCGATCAACAACAGCATCTCCATAAACGTTTCGTAGACGTTTGTGAATATTTCCAACTGTTTCCTTCTCTGCGGTTAAGAACTCGATAACAACTCTCTGTTTACGACGCACATCACTGTCAGACGCCATTTTCGAAACTGCGTTAACCATCGGTTTTATACAAGGGCGTTTAAAAGCGGTTTTATGCAAGGAGGGGAGGTTCAAACGAAAAATGCGGTTATGTGAAGCGCAGAAAGTTCAAACTAACGGCCCAAAAGACATTTCAGCCCCGTGGCTTATTATTTAGCTAAGAAAAAAGGGTGGGGCAAAATATATTGAGTGCCCCTAGTACTTAGATGATTAACTACACAAAACTTATATAATTTAGGTAGCTAATGCTTAAATTAATTCTCTTAATTATGATGTTTTGTGAAAGTTATTCAGTAACAGTCATTGAAATACAGGTGCAAAGTTTTTCAGTTCTTTACCTCAGTATGTTTTCTCTCTTATTCAATACCTTTAATAAATTAAATTACTAGAATCCTTTTTTTTTTACTGAGATACTTGGGAAATGTAATTGAAGCTAAACATTTTGAATCGAGGGTTTCCAAGGTTCCACTTATGAAAGGCCATTTTAAAGGGGTGTCCCTTCGGTATCGGACTGCATACTGACAATTTGTAAAAATTTTACATTTGAATTCAGGTGATAAAAGAAAACTCTTAGTAAAATTTCTTTTTGAAAACCACTTTAAAATTTTTGCATTATTCATACAAATTACTGTAGACTGAATTTCACATTTTCTATAAATTATGGCATCTTTGACCAATCCCTTAATTGTAAATAAGCTTTAATTTCACTTCAATTTTGTATAACTTCTTTTGGGCTGTGGTCTATATTTGGCCAGAGGGACACACTTTGGGAACTCCTTTCAAGTCATTTCAAAATTCTGATTTAATAATAATAATAATGGGTTCCCTCTGTCTTTTTGTTTAAGGTACAAACACTGCCTTAAAGAAATCAGTTTTGGATTTGAGGATCCTGTAGGAGGTAAAGAAAAGCCGCTGTCGAGGGACGACAGGATACATGGCTCTCTCTTAGTCTTAAATGAGCTCCTGAGATGCAGTAACAATGAATGGGAGAGGCTGAACAAAGAGTTGAGGCACTTGACGCATTACCACATCTACACTCCCCTCAAGAAGGTGAATATTGAAAATGACAACAGTGGTACTGTCACTATTAATAATAATACATAATAATAATTTTTGGTTACAGTAAAAATGTAGGAAATTAAAAAAATATATACTCAACCGACCGGAAGTCGAAGCAAACTATTTTTTTTGTTTTACGTAGTTGTCCTAATCTTCGAACTAAATAACTATTGTGCAGTTACGCAATGTATAGTTACTAGGCAAATTATCTTTAAAATCGGAAGTTTATATACTATTTGCAATTTAAGTTTTTTTTTAGTTCAGATTTTTGGGACTTAGAATTTTAAAACAAACTATTCTAATTTTTGCATTTGATGAAAGGTTTATTGATGAAGAACGTACCCCTAAAATTTTACGGGAATAAACGTGACTGCGTTTTCTTCTATTTAGGCCTAAGCTTTTTGTCTAGTATTAAGTATTCTTTGTTACAAGAAGTTAATTAAGGGAGTAAGACCACAATGAATTTATTGGAAGCACGAGCTTTTGGCCTATGTTAAAGTCTTCATCAAGTGCAACCAATGAAGACTTTTGTATAGGCCGAAAGCTCGTGCCTCTAATAAACCTAGTTTTCATTTTGGCTTTCCTCCTTAAAGGCCTAGTCTATGCGAGTGTATTCGTACCTTTTTACTTTAAGTTTTTAACGTAAGTTTGCATTAAATTAATGCCACTTTAGTATTCACAAAAGGTAAAGGAATCTTCAGCCGTTGGAAAGGTGAAGAGTAAAGTGTATGAAAACATTAATTCACAATTATAACTTCTGTATTTGATGAAAACATTCAATTGCAAAGCAAAACTTAGGCTATGCTGAAATTTGGTCTGTTCACCAGTCCTGATGGTTTTATAGTTTTGAAAACCATTTACTGTACAACGATTTTCATCGTTTAAACCAGTGGTTCCCAACCTGTGGTCCCCGGACCCCTGGGGGTCCGTGAGCTTTCAATATTTCGAGAGGCTCCAATGGAAATCGTACATTTACCCACGATAAGGGCGCTTAGGCTAAAATTTCAAGTTTCCTTGCTCTTGGCTGGAATTATTAATACTTTTTTAATACGCTGTATTTTAATTGCATACTCACTTATATGTCCTTTATTTGATAGTGAAAAATGAGAAAACGAGTTAATTATTAGTTAATAAAAACAGTTTGTTTGGTAGACGGAATCTTTCAAAAACATGGGGTCCGTGGGAAAAAAATAAAAATAAAAGGGGTCCTTTGTGGTGAAAAGGTTGGGAACCACTGGTTTAAACCAGACGATTCTTTGATATTATTCATTATTTGTGCTATAAATTGACAAAATGTAGGTTTATCACATCACTGAGTCTCTTTTAATTCCTTTGTTAGAGAAACTGCTGGAGGTGGCTTTAACTTATTTTGCGAAATAAGTCGAGTTGGGTAGTAAGGCGCAGATGGATAGAAGTTTCTCTAAAATTATTCACTGAACGTTTTACTTAAACTCGGAATAAATTACGAGCTTAATTTCCTATTGTAAACTTCCTTTTGATAACTTACCCTTATACCCTTACCCACAATGCGTATATTTTTTTTTAATAATTAGGAAAGAGGGTCGTCAGTCGTTAAACGCTTGAGGGGTCAAATGACAACTGTTGGCCCAACCTCCCCTCATCTGAGAGACCTTCTCACGACACTTCCATCGCAAGACGGGTAAATATTTAGAATAAAATGAAATTGTAAATAAGCGTAAATTTGTAAATAAACTACGAGGTGCGTCACCCTTCGGCCATTGTATACGTCAAAACACTTTCGAGTTTACTTAAAACAATCGGAATTAACGTAGTTTTTAATTATAAAAATACTATTAAATCTCGCCTGATAAAAAGACAGTCCAGATAATGCAGTTGGTTGTGTCTATCGGTTATAAACAATGCGACTCAATTTATATAGGTCAAACGAGAAAAAAATTAAATTTCAGAGTAAAACAGCATAAATATGTTTATAGAACCGCTAATAATTCTTATGCATTGTTTAGCCATATATGTAATTATAATCAATCATTTGAAAAGGTTTTAGAATTTAGTAAGAAATAGACGTAACTGAAAGGATCATTCTAGAATGTGTATTTATATATTTTGTAAATAATTTTAATAAAAGTTTGAGAACTTACAAAATAAACCATATCTTGTTAAAATACTTTTTTCCCTTAATCAGTACCTGTTGTTATTCTTTAGCTAATCCCTCCAAACTATTTTGCTTACACTTTGTTTTACTTCTTGCCATTTTCATTCCCCGACGAGGTGTACTGCTAAATACACGAAAAGCCTTGGATTAGCTTTTCATTTTTCCCCTGTTGGTTTACATCGCTTATTTTCATGTATTTAATTATGAAGTTTATCCCATATATATATTATATATATATATTATATATATATATATATATATTATATATATATATATATAGGGTGGGCCAAAAGTCAGGATCAATGCAAATACAGTATATATGTATATTTACATTGAAAAGCAGTTTCTATGTTTCCTGACTTTTGGCTCACCCTATATAATATATATATATATTTATTTATTTATTTGCTACCTTACAAAGGTTCCGCGCGATGATTCCTCATTTCACGAAGGTCAAGCTTGTCACCCCTCCTCTCGAGTTGGCCTGGTGAAGTAGTGAGTTGGTTTCTTATGCTCTCCACCTCACATAGCCAGGTACGCCCGGCTCATTGGGGATTGTTCTGAGCCAGGCTTTCTAATCTTCTTTTGAAGATGTCCACTGCAACTCCGTGTTTCTTAGGTCTTTAGGCAGCTAATTAAACAGTTTTGGTCCTCTCACCACAAAACTATTTTCTTTCAGGGTTAAGGATGTACTCTGTCTCGCCTTTAATTTGGGAATACGACACAGTCTACCTTTTCTACTTTCCACCGTTGTTTGGGGAGTTATAGGGTTCAGAGTAAGATTAGAGACTAGTTTCTCCATTATTTTCCAAGTGTAAATAATAGTGTATCTCTCTCTCCTCCTTTCCAGTGAATATAGGTTTAGTTCGCGTAACTTTTCCCAGTAATTTAGTTCTTTGCACCCATTGATCTTGGCTGTGAAGCTTCTCTGGATCCCTTCCAGCTGTCTAATGTCTTTTTTTTTTATACGGGGATGTTAGGACCGAGCGGTATTCCAATTTGGGTATGATCAGGGTTTTCAGTAGAGGAATCATTACATTCCTATCCCTTCATTTAAAGGTTCTCAATATCTGCCCTGTTATTCTCTTTGCTCTGTTTACTGCTATCTTATTTTGTTTTTCAAATTTCGCATCATCTGTCATTACAACCCCTAAATCTTTTGCTCTAGAATTTCTCTGAATTTCCTGTCCATTTGGGGTATAATATTCGATGGATTTTAGGTCTTCTCTTTTTCTGTACCATAACAGCTGAAATTTCTCGGTGTTGAACTTCATATTGTTGTCTTCCGTCCACTTGTAGATTCTGTTTATGTCGGTTTGTAGAGATCCTAAATCATCTGGGTTTCTTATATATATATATATATATATATATATATATATATATATATATATATATATATATATATATATATAGGGTGAACCAAATGTAGGTGGACAGTAAATGATAACGTTTATTTTGAGAATACATATTTAATTTTTTTGTATACTATAATACAAAATAAAATTTAAATAAATTTAGTTATAATATTTAATATAATATAACACAAACACCATAGTTATAATGAACACCATAGTTATAATATAATATAACACAAACCGTATTCAACCTACTGTCCACCTACTTTTGGTTCACCGTGTATATATATATATATATATATATATATATATATATATATATATATATATATATATATATATATATATATATACGGCGGGAACTTCGGGCTGCCCTGGCAACCCGTCGTTCTTCCGCCCCTGGCCCTGATGACATTCCTTATGACTTTATCCGGAATCTGCATCCGATGGCTCTGCACTTCTTGCTGGATCTTTTCAACCGGATGTGGGTTGAGGGGTCGTTCCCTTCCCGTTTGAGGGAGGCGATTGTGGTCCCGATACCTAAACCGGGGAAGGATCCGGCGGAGGTGGCGGGCTATCGGCCTGTTGCCCTGACGAGCTGCTTTATGCGAGCTCCTTGAGAAAATGGTGGCCTTCCGACTTTCATTTACACTGGAGTCGCCTGGGTTATACCCCACGACCTAGTATGGCTTTCGTCGGTTTCGGGGTACTCTGGACGCTCTTCTCCTCCTTGGTCATGATGTACAGGAGGCCTTTTCCCGCCGGAATCTTGTTCTGGCCGTCTTTTTCGATGTCCAAAAGGCCTATGACACGACCCGTCGGGGAGTTGTCATGGACCGTTTGAAGTCTCTTGGTTTCGTGGGCTTTTTGCCCACGTTTATTCGTAATTTCCTCTGCCGTCGCACTTTCCGTGTCCGTAATGGGACGGCCCTATCTGACCTGTATGTTCAGGAGGAGGGGGTGCCTCAGGGGTGTGTCTTGAGCGTCTTCTGCTTCAATCTGGTCATGTCTGCACTACCGGGGCCCTCCCGCCCTCGGTGCGTTGTTCCGTCTACGCCGATGATCTGGCTGTCTATGCCGCGGGGACGAGTCTCCCCCTCGTGGAGAGGCAAGTCCAACTCGCGGTCAATCGGGTTGAACGTTGGGCGTCGTCGGTGGGCCTTACGCTGTTTACCCCGAAGATTTCGTGTGTGGCCTGCCTTCCGTCGAGGAGACGGGGCTTCGGCGCCGTCCCGGCCTTTAATCTTACACTCGGGGGTCAGCCTCTGGCCCTCGTTCAATCAGTACGTTTCCTGGGTATGATCTTCGATAGCCGTTTGAGCTGGGTTCCCCACCTTCGCAGGCTGCGCGAGACTGCAAGACGTACCCTGGATTTGCTGGGACATTTGTCTCATACTACATGGGGCGCGGATAGGCGGACACTCCTCCGTTTGTACGTGTCCCTGGTACAATCAAAATTAGACTATGGGTGTGGTGTATGGCTCCGCCTCCCGTACGGCCCTTCGGATACTGGACCCGGTCCTCTCTAGAGGACTGCGCATGTCATCTGGCGCCTTCCGCGCCTTTCCGGTTGATAGTCTGCAGGTTGAGTGCGACATCCCTCCCTTGGAGGATCGGAGGTCGTTCCTCATTGCCAAGCACTATCTCAGAATTCTCCGTCTTCCCAACTCTCATCTGTTCCAGGTGGTTGAGAAGGAGTTCTGCCGGGATGGAGGTTGGTATTTCACCGACACGGTGACCTCCCTCCTCCATCCGTCATACCGGTCTCTATCGAGGGTGTTGCACCTTGGGAGAGCACCCCTGTTACATGCTGTAGGGCGTTGCGCCCCGTTCGCAGGGCCGATTCTGACTCTGCCTTGCTTCGGTCTCTGTTCCTTCAGCATACAGCTTGTCACTCTGCATGTGTTGCGGTCTTCACAGATGGCTCGAGGTCGGCGGGGGGCGTTGGGGCTGCGGCTGTTCCCCAGTCGTCTGCCCTTGTTCCCCGATGTACCCGCCTCCCTGATGAGGCTTCCGTTTTCACGGCGGAGCTCTATGCCATTCTGAACGCTCTGGAGGTGGTGCGGAAGCATCCGGATGGGTCGTTTGTTATCTATTCGGATTCTCGCAGTGCCCTGGATGGCTTGGAGTGTTTCGACCCCCGTTCACCCACTGGTTCGACGTATCTAGTTACTGTGCCATATCCTTGTCACTTCTGATGGCAAGGAGGTGGTATTTTGCTGGGTCCCTGCACATGTTAACGTAGCTGGAAATGAGGCTGCCGATCAAGCTGCCCGTTCCGCGTGCCGTGTTCTTTCTCTTTTCAGATTATATCCCTGGTTTTCGTAGTTTTTTGCGCTTCCGGTGGCAGAGTCGCTGGGATGTCGCTACAAATAACAAACTCTGCAAGATTAAACCCAAATTGGGATGTTGGGCCTCTTCCTTCCATCGGTCGCGCCATAAGGAGGTGGTTCTGGCCCGCCTCCGTATTGGCCACACCCACCTGACCCATGGCTATTTGATTGCCGGAGATCGGGTGCCCCGATGTCCCAATTGTAACGTTCCACTTACAGTTGCCCACCTCCTGGTGGAATGTCCGCTTTACTCTGCGTTGCGCGCAGAGTATTTTCCCTTTTTGGTGATCGTCGGGCCTTGTGATAGGCTTGACGCTATTCTATCTGAAGGTCCCTACTTTTCGGTGACCTGGTTGTTCTCCTTTCTCTCTCGTTCCCGACTTCTTTACCGGCTGTGATTCCGCTATGATTTTTCTATATCTGTCCCCCCCCGTCTATTCATTTCCGCTAGCTGTTTCATAGTTTTCGTCTTATGTTCACTACTATCCACCTTTATTTTGGTGGCCATGAGCGGTCATATTTTGAAAAAAAAAAAGATTTTTTTTTGTGCCGGAACGGCGTTCCGGAACCTTTTTCCTGAGATGTGTTCAATTTATTAATAAATTAATAAAAATAGTATAACATACTATTTTTATTAATTTTGCCATTCTATAATATATGCGTTCCAGTACCTTTTTTTCTACAAAAAAAGCCCCTTATATACGTATTCCTTCATTAATGCATTGTTTAAAATAGAGAGAAATGCTAATTATATTTATACCATTCATGTAATAGAATTACCTCAGACATAATGGTAGTTACAGAAAAGGTTGTGTTGAATTATTTTGCAAAGTGTAAAATGTAAATTAAGCAGTAAAGAGGTTGGTTATTATAAAATAAGGTAATTATACAGCTAAGGGGCGTCGCCGAGTTCGGTGATAATTTTTGTTTTTTCTGCATGTTTTTTCATGCTTTGTGTAGTAGATATTATCAATAGTTGTGGAATTATGAAAAAACACCAGTTTTAAGGTGTTTTGGATAGATAAGTACCACTGCACAAAGCACAAAAAGTAGCAGAAAAAACCAAGAATTATCACCAAATGATGCAGAAAAAAGCAGTAATTATCACCAATTAAAGCAACCTAACCTAATCAACCTAACCTAATCAACCTAACCTAACTGCCTAACCTTAACAAAGCAATAAAATAAATAAACCAATAAAATTATATTTCCCCAGTATATAATTAATTGTAGTGTGATGTACAATTGTACATATATTTCTAAAGTCGAAAAGGGTAGTGTATCTTTATAAAGCCGCGACGCCCCTTAGCTGCATAATAGCCAAAAAATAAAACACTTTTTAAAAGCGAGTTTCTGAAATTTTAATTCAATTTAAGTTTACTGAAACAAAAGAAATAACAAGGGCAGTCAGGTACTGTTTAAAAACTCTTATTTAAACTGTTTGGACGTCCGATGCATCACTAAATAGACCTTTAAAAAGGTTCTAGGAAATTTCGCCGCAAACATTTTCGCCGTAGGAAAATTCGCCGTAAACATTTTCGCCGTAAACATTTTCGCCGTAAGACAAATTCGCCGTAAGGACATTTCGCCGTAAAATTTTTTAAAAATAATCAATGGATGATAAAGGGTATTATATAAGCATTAAAAAGGCAAGTCTTTATTCAATGGTAAAAGTCAGTGATAAAACTTTTTAAAAATAAACTCTTCCTTCATCAAATTGGTTATGAGTTTCTAGATACTTGGATGCATGTTAGTAATAGAGCTTTGTATTGCATTGTGGAAGCCTTCTATACTGTTGTTCGTACTCGGCATATTATTATGAGTTCTTTCGACAACATTCCACAATTCTATAGGAAATGTTGGCTCCATTCTTCGCCTTCGCGCGCCTCGGCCTCGTTCTCCTCCTATATAGTGAGTTTCAAAGCAAGATAAGGAATTTATTTAAGAAATTTATTAAACCAAACTATCACGACTTAACCTAACCAATCGTCAATGCCGTACAGTATAAAGAATGTTGGCTCCATTCTTCGCCTTCGCGCGCCTCGGCCTCGTTCTCCTCCTATATAGTGAGTTTCAAAGCAAGATAAGGAATTTATTTAAGAAATTTATTTAACCAAACTATCACGACTTAACCTAACCAATCGTCAATGCCGTACAGTATAAAGAATCTTAATTGTGGTAGACTGCTCGAAGCTAGGTAGACCGCACACTTAACCAGCACCGGCTATTATAAGGGTTCAGTTAAACTTTTTTTTTAATTTTAATTTTATTTTATTTACGGCGAAATATCCTTACGGCGAATTTGTCTTACGGCGAAAATGTTTACGGCGAAAATGTTTACGGCGAATTTTCCTACGGCGAAAATGTTTACGGCGAATTTTCCGGTCACGCTTTAAAAACTCTCAACATTTGATACGATTTGAAATATTTGTCATTTTAAAAGGTTTTAATTTTGATTTTAGGCCTATGGAGACGTCATTTCCTGAAAATATGCACGAGAGTAGACATTGCAAAGAACTTCTACTTGAACAGTACGACCACATTTGTAACTTGGTAAGGCAGTGAAACTGCTTAATATATATATATATATATATATATATATATATATATATATATATATATATATATATATATATATATATATATATATATAGGGTGATCACAAAGTCTGGAATCATATACAACCTTTCAAATGTTCCGAGCGATGATTCCTCATTTCACGAGGGTCAAGCTTGTCGCCCCTCCTCTCGATCAGTTGTAAATTATATTTTCTCATTGATTTTATAGATTTTATGACCCGCTAAATGGTGAATAATCCCTTGTGTTTGAAAATATTTTAAATTTTTTATTTATTGCTCAGGTTTTGTCACAGAAGAACAGCCGAAGCACTTACATACAAAACAGCCTTTTGCAAATACTTCCGAGATTGGCAGCACTCGATAAAGAAAGATTTTATAGAAAGTAAGTTTTTATCTTTGTTTGAAGATAAGTCGAGTAGGAAAGGCATTGTCTAAAACCCGTTTGACATTCTTCATAGGGCAGGCGTTCTCTTTGAACTTTCTTGCGTGTTGGCAGGCTTTCAGATTGTTTATACGGATTGGTATTGTTAAATTGTACTGTAATTTTACATTGTTAGATGTAATTATTCTTAAGGTTGGAAATGGTAAAGGCGATAAGGGGAGATATTCAGAGCGTCGCTCGGTTTCAGTCAGTACTCCTACCGATCACGCCATCCAGAACCCCTCTAAAAAAGGTTCATTCAAGCGAGATCAATATTAACGTTATTTGATCATGCCTTTTCACTTTCAATCATATTAAAGTGCGGTTGTTGCGCTTAAAACGGATTCATATACTTGTAAGTTTTTTTTAGTAGTTTTTAAGACGATTCTTAACACATTTACATTAATATAGGGCTGAATCCTATCAATTTGAGTTACAAGATTATGCCAGAGAAAATCTTTGATTAAACGAGTTCTGGATTTCATGATATTTCTTTTGTTTATGGAGTTAATTTGCCAGAAAGTTATCCATGCAATTTTGTATGTAGATTGATAGGTTAAAAGGACCATCTTTTCCAAGATCCCAATTTGGGCCAGCTCAAAATGAATTTAGTATTTAAAAATTTTACCTTTGCAGTTACTTAATTAATTCCATGAACTACCTGTTAACAAGCATCAAAACAAGAGACAAAGACCGTCCTTGTAGTTTTGTATGTCTGGGCCTTGTCTGCGTGGCTGTTGGGCCTTGCATAAACAATCATATTCCAGCTATTTTGAATGTCTGCAAATCCTGTCTTCCGAGTAAGGTAAGTTGAGAAAGAAGTGCAAGACATTAGGGAAAGAGTTTATTAATTCAGTAAATGTGGTTTACGAGTCAAAGCCACTCACCATTAAGGAACTCAAAAGTGAACATTCGAAAGGAGGGTACTAACGCCTCTACTAGAATGTTGGGCAATGTCCGTAGTAGTTTTATGTAAGGGAATTGACATATGGGAAAGGCTTTACAGCTGCAGTTGGAACATTTACTGAATTAATAAGTATTCCACGTGGTGGAAGACTTTTGATTCATACTACAGTACATAATTAGAAATGAACTTTAATAATAAACAAGCATTAGAACACGCAGTTAGAACTATGGATTTCGTTCGAAGACGCTTGTAATTAAATATAAACTTTTTCAAGTTACCGGCCTAGTCGTAGCCAATGTCGTAACACCGTTTCCCTTTGATCAGCGAAGTTAAGCGACATTGGGTTGGATAGTAGTTGGATGGGAGACCGTCCTCTGCGTCCAGACTATGTAGTGGTTCGGATCCCACGTAAAGCTGTACGTCCTCACTGCCATATGACCTTAGATGTTGCGAAGGAGGTTAAACCACGCCATCATTACATTTTCAAGTTACTCTTGGCATTAAATATCTAGTAGGCACTTGTTTCACTGGACATATCGAAAGGATTTAGGTAATACAGGATGGCCAGTAAATACATGACGCATTTGAAAGTAATGTTAAGTAAAGATTGTCCGCATATTAGACTAGAATCTCGGGAGGTTTATTACATGATAATACTGGAATTTTTTTTTTTTTTTTTTTTTTTTTTATAGCTTGAAATTAATGCTTCGTAAATATTCACCATCCTGTTGTATGCGTTGACGCGCCCGGAACACTGTGCTTCGCTTCGATACCAAGTAATGATATGAAACTTTCTTGCTCCAAAATTAACAGAGATAGGATTTTATGATCAAACCTCGTTCCAGCAGAATAGGCCAAATGCCCACACTGCCCGTGCATCAACGGCACTGCTAAGAGAACTGTTTCCACATCATCTCATTTCACGGTTTGGAGATGTTTCATGGCCAGCCAGAAGCCTGAACTTAACAGCGCCTGACTACTTACTATATGTGGGGGTTCCTGAAATTAACAGTTTACCAGAAAAGGCCAAGGACTTTTCAAGATCTACGCAGATACATTGAACAGGAATTAGCAAAGATTCCAGTTAATACTTTACGAAAATGACGCAAAGCACAGTGGTTCGTGCGCATCAATGCATACAACAGGATGGTGGACATTTACGAAGCAATTATTTCAAGATCTGAATCTCCAAAAAAAACCAACAAACATCAGTATTACTGTATGTAATGTTGTAAAATTCTCAGCAATAATCTTTAGGAGAATATTCTCGAGAATTTTCTTGAGAATATTCTCCGAACCGAGAATTTTCTGTTTTAGAACATCTGAGGGGTTTTTCAACTATTCCGATACAACTTAACTTCAGTTCGTCAAAATGGAGAAATTCTAAGTCAGAAGTGAATGATAGGATGAGTGAATAAATAAATAAATTAACTAATGCAAAAAATTTATTGAATCATTGTATAAAGACTGTATTTCAATTCAAATTACAGTATTTACCAGGGATGGCAGTGATTAAATCAAAATGATTTAATCACCTCATTAAATCAATTGATTTCTTTATGAAAAAATTATTTTTTTATTTTTTTTTTTTTTTTATTTTTTCAAAATTATATAAAAATTAATAAAAAAAAACCTACCAGAGAAGTACAATTTACACAGGAAATCACAATGCAGACATATAACATTATCAATAAGAACACAATGATCAATAAAAATTTCAATGGTGTAATCATCATTTGTCATTATATAAATTACATCTTCAAAATAACGTTCACAGACTATACACGCCGTAGCTTAATATCACAAAAGAACGAAATGAACTAAAACAACTTAAAAATACAGCCACGTATTCAAGCGCCATCTACCAATAATGATTTACAGTACAATGTTTTAGACACCAATTTATTATGACGTCACATGCAAAATTATTAAAAATTGAACCAAAATCATTGAAGATAAACTCGTGCATAACTTTGTTAATACAAAATTTCCCATCATGAAATTTTGTATGGTGTTTTAACTAAATATTATGCAAATGTTAGTAACAGTGAATTTCTCGAGAGTGCGTGCACATAATAAAATGCATATTATCCAAAATGGCAAAAAAAAACAACTTCAAAAAGAACTACCTACCATAAAAAACTCAAGACAATTATCACAATCACAATTCACAAGGAAATCACATGTAGATACTTGCTCTTGCTATACACAACCACAACTAACCAAGGAAACAATTTGCCATCCTTTGTATACTGTTTTCTCCCAATTCCAGAGTATTCTAGAATGTTCTGGAGTCGTCTAGAATACTCTCACACATTCTAGAAAGTTCCATAAGGTTCTGAAATATTCTAGAATTCTCTAAAAAGCTGCAAAACAATCTAAAAATGTTTTAAAACTAAGAAAGAAGAAAATTCTCGCATATTCTCAGAATATTCTCGGAGAACGAGAATATTCTCGCCTCACATCACTAACTGTATGTAATAAACCTTCTGAAATTGTAGCCTAGTATGATTTGCGAATAATCTCTCTCCCTTTCATAGGGTCTATTTAACATTACTTTCATACGTGTCATGTATTTACTGGCCACCCTGTATAAGATCGATAGACAGACAACAAACGTGTGAAGTTTTTCTCATTTTCTTAGAGAATTATTTCTATAAATTGTTCATTATTAATGGAACTTTGCCATAAGCGAGTTTTCCTCCTTCACTGTTAGTTAATACTTATCATGCCTTTCACCACTTCTGCAGGAAACTCCGAGTAAGAAGAAGGCAACAGATCCTTCGGTATGCATTTGTATCAGTCTGGTGGCGAGAGCCGTCGGGCCTTCCATTTACAAAGAGGTTCACGGCCTCCTCGATTCTATGATGGCCTCTGGCCTCTCAACGCCTCTTACAGTTGCCTTGCAGTCATTAGCAGTTGATATTCCGAAGTTAAAGGTTGGTGTCTTATTTTTCTTATACCTTACCGTATGAACCTTATGTTGTTTCGTGCGTTGGTCTCTCTTCACACGGAGGTCAAGCTGGCGGCCCCGCCTCTAGGTCTGGCTTGGTAGAGGAGCGAGTTGCTCTCCATCGTACATAGCCAGGTCATCCAGTCTTCTCTTGAAGACTTCAACTTTGACCCCCGTTACGTTTATGAGGTCCTTTGGAAGCTGGTTGAAAAGTCTTGGCCCCCTGACAACCAAGCTATTTTCCTTCAGAGTTGAGGAGGTCCCTTGTCGGGCCCTTAATTTGGGAACACTACACAGTGACATTCTGCCTTTCCAATTTTCCAGTGTTGTTTGAGTGGTAATTGGGTTTAGTTTTAAGTTTGGTACCAGTTTTTCGATCATTTTCCATATGTAGATTATGGTGTACCCCTCTCTTCTTCTTTCCAGTGAGTACAGATTTAGTTTACGTAGTCTTTCCCAGTAGTTGAATTCTTTGCAGCCATCAATGTTGGCTGTGAAATGCCTTTGCGTTTCTTCTAGTTTATTAGTTTCTTCCTTTTTATATGGGGACGTCAAAACTGAGCAGTATTCAAGTTTTGGTATAATCAGTGTTTTTAGCAGGGGAATCATTACTGTCCTGTCCCTTCTTTTGAACGTTCTTAGTACCTGTCCGGCGACTCTTTTTGCTTTATTTATCGCTACCTGATTTTGTGTTTCAAATTTCGCATCATCTGTCATTATTATCCCGAGATCGATCGCTTTCGTGCTTCTCTGAATTTCCTGTCTATCTAGAGCAGAGCTTTCCAAACTGGTGTGTCGCGACACATTAGTGTTTTTTGTATTTTGAAAATTTTGATTTTTCTATCAACAAAATCGGCTACAAGATAAACCACCTACTGAAAAAAAATTATCTGATATTTGATATTTGATAACAAATATTAATTAATGTGTCGTGAAAATTGTTATGCTTAAATAGTTTGTCGCCAACGTTGAAAGTTTGGAAAGCTCTGATCTAGAGCATAATATGCAGTCTAAATTCTTCTGTTCTCCCACATCTCAAGAGCTGAAATTTCTCGGTGTTAAATGACATGTTGTTGTCTTTTGACCATTTGTATATTTTGTTCGTGTCCCTCTGCAAGGCCTCCACGTCATGTACATTGCTGATTTTTCTGCTGATCTTTGTATCGTCTGCAAAGGATGTTACTATACTGTTGCTGTTTACTCCGCTGTCTATGTCTGTTAGCATGATAATGAACAGGAGTGGGGCCAGTACTGTCCCTTGTGGTACTGAGCTGCGTGTTTCCGATTCTGATGATAATATACCTTGAATTTTGACGACCTGCAGACGTTCTCTGAGGAAGTTGTAGATCCATTTTCCCCACTTTGCCTGTTATTCCCATATATTTCATTTTATGTGCTATTATACCATGGTCACATTTGTCGAAAGCTTTAGCAAAATCTGTGGATATAACATCGTAGTTGTCATTGCCTTCCAATGCGTCTAGGATATTGTTGTAGTGTTCTATTAGCTGTGATAGGCATGATCTACCTGATCGGAAGCCATGCTGATTTTCGTCGAATCTTTCCCGTGTCTCCAGGAGATCATAAATTTTCTCTCTAACTATTCTTTCAAATACTTTGGTGAGGTGGGACGTCAATGACACTGGTCTATAGTTCTTTGTTTGAGATCTGTCCCCTCCTTTATATATAGGGACAGTGTTTGCTCTTTTCAAGATGCTCGGTATTTCCCCAGTGTCTAGGGATCTCCATATCCAGTATAAAGGTGTAGCTATTTCATTTTTACAGTTTTTAATCAATAATGCGTTCCAATTGTCCGGACCTGCAGCTGAATGTGGTTTCATTTGTCCTATAGCTCTCGCTACATCTTCTGGGGTAAAATCAAAGTCTGTTATATATACTCCTTGCAATTCCTCTTCAAAGAATGCATTTATGTCAGGTATCGCTTTGTCACTTTTTGGGGTACTGAAAACTGATTCATATTGAGCTCTCAATGTATCAGATATTTCTTTTGGATCGTCGGTTAGTTCATTATTTCTCGTCCTTAAGGGCCCAATAGCGGCGCGCGTTTTTGTTTTCTTTTTGCATAGCTATAGAAGTATTTTGGATTTTCCTTTATTGCTTCTACCGCCTTTTCCTCTTCCCTCTCTGTATGGTCCTTAATCAGGGCTTGTATTTCCCTATCGATACCCTCCAGTTTTTCTTTTATTGCTTTCCTGTCATTATCTCCGCAGTTGCCTAACTTCGCCTCCACTCTCTTTCTTTTGCGGAATAATCTTCTCTTTTGCCTCTCTAGCCAGCTCCTCTTTCCTTTTGGCTGTGATTTCGGAGTATATTTTTCTAACATTCTCAGCGTTTTTTCTTCCAAGATTGTTAGCATTTCTTCAGTTGTTTTATTCTCGAAAATTGTTCGCCATTCTATTTGGGCCATGTGTGATCTGATTGCTTCCCAATTTATGGTCTTGGAGTTTAAGTTAAAGGCCCCGAATTTACTTCTTTCCTCAATATGTGTATTGTCTTTTACTGCTGTCGTCATATTTGTTGATATCTCGATTAAGTTGTGGTCCGAGATAATAATGGTATATCAGCAACCAAATTTGTGTTATTCGTGAATACCAGATCCAGGCAGTTATTTTTTCTGGTATTTTCTGTTATCTCCTGTGTCAGCATAAACTCATTTGTGAGAGCCATCAACATTTTTGCTTGCTCCTGGTCTTCTCTTGTGCCCCCCTTGTCCTGATGAATATATATATATTCCTATCCACCTTTTCGTATTTTATAAATGGGAAGTTAAAGTCTCCGCAGATCATTATATTGGGGGATGGGGGGTTTATGGCCTTTATTAGCTTTCTGATGTCATCAATGGCCTCCGAGAATTTTTCGGTTGGGGTGCTTGGAGGTCTATAGATGACTATTACTATCACGTTTAGTTTTTCTATTTTCACTGCTAGGAGTTCCACATAGCTGTTTGATTTACTTATTATCGTCTCTGTCATATGGCCTTCCTGTACATATACACTGCATTCGCACTTATTAAGCAGATTACATTTTCTCCAATGTTTTCAAAAGTTTTCCCCGATTTCAATGAAATTTGTAGCAAATAATCACTATATATAGCAGCATTGATGGTATTCATTTCGATAAAATATTTTGATAATTAAAATAATTATCTCATTTTATTGAAAAATATGTAAGATATTGTGTTCCGAATTATTAAGCAAGTATTCTATTTATGGATCTAAATGGTGAAAATGGGTAAGAAGAAGGATTTAACACTAACTGAGAAAAGAAAAATAGTCAAGTTACTCGCTGAAAATATAAAATATATTGAAATTGCGAAGCAGTTTGGCAGAGCTTATCGAACTGTAAACAAGTTTGTAGCGGAGGGTACCAAACTGAGGTAGCGAAGTGATAAAGGAGCTATAAGAAAAGTGACAAGGTGGCTGATATCTGTAATCAAGCGCAAACTGCAAAGCATCCATTGTCCTTAAGTAAAGAGGTTTTTGAGCAGGCTGGCATGCATAATGTACCAAGAACATCTCGACGTCGAATCCTCCAAACAATTGGCAAGACGTGTAAACCTACGATTCAGTCATCATTAACACTCAGGTACAAGAAGCAGCGTGTTGAATGGGCGCGTTAGTACGTGAAAACAGATTTTAATACTGTATTGTTCACCGATGAATGAAAAGCAACCCTTGAGGGACTTGATGTTTGGTCAAGAAGATGGATTGCTGAGAGCCAATTTCTACCATCGAGATTAAGACGCCAACAAGGTGGAGGTAGTGTCATGTTTTGGGCAGGATTGATAGGCAATGAAGTAGCTGTCCCATACAGAGTGCCTGATGGTGTAAAAATGAATGCCCAGTCTTACACGAACTTTCTAAAAGAAAACCTCATTCCATGGTAGAGATTGACCCTTAGCAATCCATCTTCTTGACCAACCATCAGATCCCTCAAGGGTTGCTTTTCATTCATCGGTTAACAATACAGTATTAAAATCTGTTTTCACGTACTAACGCGCCCATTCAACACGCTGCTTCTTGTACCTGGGTGTTAATGGTGACTGAATCGTAGGTTTACACGTCTTGCCAATTGTTTGGAGGATTCGACGTCGAGATGTTCTTGGTACATTATGCATGCCAGCCTGCTCAAAAACCTCTTTACTTAAGGACAATGGATGCTTTGCAGTTTGCGCTTGATTACAGATATCTGCCACCTTGTCACTTTTCTTATAGCTCCTTTATCACTTCGCTGCCTCAGTTTGGTACCCTCCGCTACAAACTTGTTTACAGTTCGATAAGCTCTGCCAAACTGCTTCGCAGTTTCAATAGATTTTATATTTTCAGCGAGTAACTTGACTATTTTTCTTTTCTCAGTTAGTGTTAAATCCTTCTTACCCATTTTCACCATTTAGATCCGTAAATAGAATACTACTTGCTTAATAATTCGGAACACAATATTTTACATATTTTTCAATAAAATGAGATAATTATTTTAATTATCAAAATATTTTATCGAAATGAATACCATCAATGCTGCTATATAGTATAGTGATTATTTGCTACAAATTTCATTGAAATCGGGGAAAAACTTTTGAAAACATTGGAGAAAATGTAATCTGCTTAATAAGTGCGAACGCAGTGTATAGCACAGCCACCTTTACGTCTCGTCGTTCTATCCGCTCTTAGTAAGTTGAAGCCCTCTATATTTACCTCTTTCTTATCAGTACAATGTTCGCAGTTTTCACAATTTCCTTGGCAATCCTTAAGATGAGTTTCTGTGAGGCATGCGATGTCCGCCCTTGTTTCGTCCATAAATCCTTTCAGGTACGAAACCTTATTGAGTGATTGGTTTGGTCTTATTCCTTGAATATTAGCCAGGACAATTTTTATGTTCTCTGTTTTTCGTTGCCCCTTGTGCATTTCAAGTTCGTTTTCCTTCGATATTTCTTGATTCGTTGCCCTATGATCCTCCGAGAGAGATTCGTTTCCGTCTACTTGTACTGGTAGCTTCTTGCCCGGTAGCGGTTTGGCTCGGGGGTTTCCAGCTGTGTCAACTGCGTGTGGATGACATTTAACATCCGTAACGTGTCCGCGATGTTGAAAAATTTTTCTTGTTCGCTTATTGTGTTCCTATTGTTATTGATATTCCTATTGTCATTTAAACTTTTTCCTTTGTTCTTTGAGTCCGTCGGGAGATGTTGATAGTAGCATTTTTTCCCGAGTTTGCAGGTTCCATATTTTGCGTAAGTCCTGCAAATGTCCGGGTGGTAGAATTTACATCTGTCTCCAAATTTACAATGACCATTATTATAGAAGAAATTGCATATTGGGGGATGTTCATATATACATTGTCCTCTTTTAAATCTGCAGTTATCTTTTATATAATATCTGCATATAATTCCTTCCCCATATTTACTCGTGGCCTTTGTTTTTTGCTCCTTATTGGGGGACATTTTCACTCCGTTTTCTTGACTGCCCTCTTGTCTTGTCCTATTTGTGCTAGTTGTGTTTGTGTCCTTCGTTGCCCTTATGCTGTGTGTTGTCTTTACACTCTTTGTCACCTGTGTGTTTTCGGCCTCGTTTTGTGACGGTATTTGATTTTTTTCTATTTCGCCTTTCTCCGTTTCTTCCGTTTTCCACTGTTCTTTGTTCCCACTTTCCTCTTTCATTCTCTTCTCGTAGTCTCTCTCTGCTTTAAATACTGTAAAAGAGTTTAGTTTGGTCAAGCAGTTTTCGCAGAAAAATTTTATCCCATTAAACTTCTTTGCATTCGTTATAAGGGAGATTTTTTCATCTCCCAATTCTAGGCATTTAAAATCAAAAAGTAGCTGACAAAAGTCACACCTCATTGCCCCTGTCCCATCTGTTGCATTCTTACAGATACCACAGAGTTGCGGGTATGTATTAATTCCCATGTTGGTGAAGTGAATCAAAAAGGGGTATTATGGGAGGTATTGGGTGGGGGATGACTCAAGCTGGGTGAGGGAAAGAATTTTCCGTTACTCCGGGGGCGGGGGATGGGGGATGTGGCACACTGTATACTTCTCACTGATTGGTCCTCTCGATTGTGGCTGCGGGGGATAATGGGGGGATATTTGCGGTCACTTCAAAAACAAAACTTTCCTCACAAAGAGAGACTCGGGGGGAAAAAAACAAATGCTGTATATATTAATTCACTTTGTTTTTATTTACTTTTTTTTGGTATATGCCGCGATTTTTACTTTTTTAAAAAGAAATACCACTATGCACTATCAATTAACTCACAGTATCGGCACCGTTTAAAACTGATTAACTGCAGGATTTTTACTGTAATACCGCTTTTATTCGGACTTCGATCGAAACACGTGTAACCGTCACAACAGCAAAAAAAATTATATACATATATATATATATATACACACACACACAGTATATATATATATATATATATATATATATATATATATATATATACACACACACACATATACAGGGTGTCCGAGAATTATCTGTACAATTTTTGGCTGTTATTAAAAGTCAACCATGAAGTGTAGAAATTCCAGTGTTGTCCCATTTTACAGAGAATCTCATTAAGTTTTTTCTGATACCAAGTTTTGACAAGTTTTTTTAGAAATTCCAGTGTGTCCGAACATTATCTGTACAATTTCATCTTTTAATAAAATTCTTGATAACACACGTAAAATTCTTAAACAAGATTATTTAGAATCTGTATTTTCAAAAGTTTCTTTTATTAAAGTAACGTTGTTACAAACATTCGATATGTGCACCATTAGTGATTCGCAAAACATCCAATCGATACTCCAAATGTTGCCATGTACGCTGCAGCATATCCACATCAATTCGCTCAATAGCAGCTGTGATTCTTGCTTTTAAATCATCAATGTCTGTCACCCGCGTATATTTCTAAAAAACTTGTCAAAACGTGGTATCAGAAAAAACTTAGAGATTCTCTGTAAAATGGGACAACACTCGAATTTCTACACTTCATGGTTGACTTTTAATAACAGCCAAAAATTGTACAGATAATTCTCGGACACCCGGTATATATATATATATATATATATTATATGTATGTGTGTTGTGTGTAAAGAACGACGCTTGTGTAGAAGAGCGTTCCGCAGAAGATGAGGGAGAACGAACAAAATGAGGTACCTCCTCATCTTGTGCGGAACGCTCTTCTACACAAGCGTCGTTCTTTACATTAGTTATACTGTGTGTTACACGGTGTTTATAAAGTCCCTATCTATTTCAGTGAAAACGTAGCAAAGAGGGTAAAATTCAATAACAATATAATAGAAGGCATACATTTAATGAATATTTAAGCATATGATTCTACATGAGCACCATCAGTATCTCTACAGAGTTCGAATCTGTCAGCAGCATTGCGGAACACATTTTGGAGCATGACAGGGGTTATATTTGTACGAGCACGTAAATGTCCCAGCTTCATTCAGATGGCATTTTAAACACCGTCGTCTTTCAACAAGATGGGGCACCTTGTCATTACGCAAACATTGTTCGGGAGTACCTAAATGAACGATTTCCAAATCGGTGGATCGGACGTGGAGGCAGCAGTAGTCCCTGGCCGGCTCGATCTCCTGACCTAACGCCCTTGGATTTCTTTGCATGGGCTTTATCAAATCAAACGTCTATCAAACGAGAGTTACAGATTTGCAAGATTTACGTGCTCGTATCGTAACAGCAGTTGTAAAAAAAAGAGATGCCGGTACTCGTATCTTGATAAATTGTAAAATTCCTCTTCCACCCCTCCCCTCTTCCTGCGCCCCCTCCCCCTTCTCAGTTGAATTTGTGATGAGCTTTTAATAAAAAAGTTGATAAAAATAAAAAATCCATAATAAAAATGAGAATGTTTAACATTTATAGACGCCCTTTATTACTTTGAGTTTTAAAGAATTAAAAAATTAAAACATACCAAAATTAGAGTTTCATAGAAAATTCCCAGTTTTCATCAAGCGGACGTGTGTCACGTCACTGAAAAAAAAGGTGTTGGTATGCCGTACCGGCGCGTATCGTCACGAAAAAACACTATAATATTATACACATTATACAGTATATATATATAGATATATAAAAAATGCCTTCTGTTGTTTTGTTTTTAATTCTCTCTGATTCATTATAAAGGAAAAATTTCTTTTAATATGAACATTGCTTTAATAGTAATAATAATAATAATAATAATAGTAATAATAATAGTAATAATAATAATAATTTCCTTTCACTCAGCGCGACATAGCAGAAGGTTTATTACGAATGTTATCGCAAATTCTGATCCAGAGAGGAGGGAGTTCTCAGTACCACAAATCTGGCGTGACGCCCCCCACCTCAAACATCCCCCGTCCATCAGGGGAATGGAAATATCATCCTCGCGCTTCGCACCCTCGGATCTTTTGACTTTGAGGGCACAGGTAACGTTGATTAGGCATTGCACTGTATATATTTATATCCGAAGATCCTGAAGTAGATTATAAAAGAGATGCGTAAATTTCTATACGAAATCTTAAGCCTTATCGTCTTTGTTGTCCCAATGTTAAATGTGGTCGGATCGGTGGTTTCATCACCATCAGAAGAGGCTTGTTTTGCTGATAAAGCAGTAAAACAAAATGCTTCTTATTGATTATTGTTTAAAGTTCATTACATAGATGATACATGGGAGTTTTCCAATTAATTCCTCATGGACTTTTTTTTATGAATATCCAGAAATTGCGATTTTTATCTTAGTAGTTTTGTAGAGTTGAAAAATATAAACATTTCATTAAGATTTTTTTTAAAGGTCAATCTTTAATGCAGTTTGTAAGGCACATCTCGGATCATTATTTAACGAGTAATCAGAAAGAGGTGCGGTTAGAGGCCATACCTACGTGCCTGCATCTGCTTCGGCCCATGTTGGCCTCTCAGAACACGAAAAAAGTAGCGTCATCAGAATCTTCACACCAACCCCGTTCTATATTTAATATTATTAGCAAAGTGCTTTGGGTTTGCGTCACTGATACTGGTAAGTGGTCAATATTTCGAGTTAGTTACTCGCTAAATTTTACTAGGTTCTTACGTCTTTTGTTGAACCCACTGACGGTCGAAGCGAGCTGTCTCGTAGTTTTTCTGTCGGCGTCGTAAACACTCGACGCAAGTACTGCAAATAGAGACCCCCCACCCGACAGAAAAAAAGAAAATTAGTTTAATATAGTTCGAGGTTAATATAAGTCGTTTTACCCATCTGTATATACGTCTAGATTTCTGTTCATTTAGAAATTATCACAGAGTTATTGAACATTGTATTAAGGGTTGGTTACCAGAAGAACATTTTTCAACTGATGGTACTTAAAAATAAAACTAAAAAAGTTATCAGTGAGCGAGCAAAAGTAAAAGAAATAGAAGGATATGTCTTTTATTATTCTATTTCTTAAGAATCTGTTAAAGAAGGCAGTGGACAGGTAACGTGCAACTTTTATTTCGATGATTATTTACGTAGGTCTTAAATGGTACGAGTGGGTGGGAAAGTTCAAAAAATGGTGCTTGACAAAAAAGAAAAGTTGAAACGCGTTGTACAAGATGTTTTCAATAACAGTTGTCATTGCTGTCGTAATAAGTTATTAAAATGTGGAGAAAAAAGGATCTCTGCTTCAGCGAAAATGAATAATTATCGCAGTATCCTATAAAATTGTCAAAAAGAAGGTTACGTCTTGGCCACGTCGCAACACCTCTCCCCGTAAGATCAACGAAGCTAAGCGACGTTGGGTCTGTTCATTAGTTGGATGGGTGACCCCATCTTCTGTTTTCAGATGATGTACGAGAGACCCGTAGGTGGTTCGGATCCCACATAAAGCTGTAGGTTCTCCTCGTCACCTGACCTTTGCCCTTATAAAGGAGGTTAAGCAACCGAAAACATTGTTATTGTAAAAAGAATTATATTAAAAAATAAAACTTATTTAATGCTAGAGTAATCCATGATCAAATTGGGCCAGATTATTATTGTACTCAAAATTTGTCTGTTTTAAAATCAGTTAATGTATTTCGTACGGACCAGCCTGTCTGTTGCTGTTTGGTGTCCTTTGTATTCCTAACAAAGAAAAGGAATTTATTTCTTTTAAAAAAAGCAGGAGGTGCACAAAAGGAAAAATGAAGAACTTCTTTAAACCGAATTTGTCACGCAGTTTGAAATACTTAATATTTGTGCTGTAATTTGCTGATAAATGTTGTTGTTTGTTTAATGTCGTAAATGTAAAAATAATCATAAATGTCTTCGTTCTTAGATTCAGACGTTCGCCTTTGCGTACTTACTTCCTTCGATGAGACGTTCGACGGCCATTTGGCCCAACCGGACAACTTCTACGCTTTGATCTATGCTCTCAACGATGAGACATTCGAGATTAGAGAACACGCTATATGCATTTTAGGTCGATTAGCGTCTATCAATCCTTCTTACGTTCATCCTCTGCTCAGGAAAGCCTTGATGAGAGTAAGTACAATAATCCAGTTTTACTTTTGTATTTGTATTAAAACTATCGTTTAGTGTTATTAATTAAATATATTATGAATTAAATTGATACAGTGAAGAAATATTTGCTGCAGAGTTAAGAATTATGCATTTTTTTATTTGAAGATTTTGGACGAATTTGACTACAGTGGCATTGGTAGAAACCGCGAATTGAGTGCTAAATTACTAGGACATCTAATCGGGAGTGCTCCGAGGTTTATGAGACAGTTTGTGGAGGCCATAATGTCTGTTCTGGTGCCCAGACTCAGGGATAATGACCCAAATCCAGCCGTAATTATGGGCATCCTTACTGCCATTGGAGACCTTGCCCAGGTAAAAAGTTTTTTAACCCTTATTACATAACATGGATAAAATACATATACCTTGGTATAATTTACCAAGGTTATGTAATAGAGGTTTACCCTTATTTCATAACCTTGGTATAATTTACGAAGGTTATAAAATAAGGGTTAAAAATACAGAGCATGAAATAATGGAATGATGATGTAACTCATGTAAGGTCAGAAAAACTGAAAATGCGTGCATTACTTTGTTCCTAGTGTTGGTTTACGTTGTCGTCGTCGTTGGCCTAGGCAAGCTACGGCTTGGGACCGAAGCGCATCTATCCGGTATAGGTTAACCTGGAAGATGTAGCCATAAGCACTGCCGCTAGTTAAGTGCCAAACCAGTGATTATCTCACTAGCCGTATTGAGTCCGTTAGGCGAAACTGCGACAGTACCAAAGGTGGAAAATATAACCTTTGGTTTCTATTATTTATTTGCAAAATGGACATGGTATTAGATTAAAATAAATATTTGAATATAAATAATGACTAACTGACAATTGTGATATATAATTAATTATGTTTACATACAATAAAATAATAGTATACATAAAATTAGTATTAATGTGGTTCACAATTGAATTATAATGGGGTAACTAATTTAAAATGAATTATACTATTCCGAAATTCAAGACGGTAAAATTAACATTTATCTTGAAACTAAAATAAGAGTATTCACTACACACTCCCCACCAGAGAGGAAGTTCAAAGAGTTCCGAACGACACAGATTTCCGCTGAACCTTTTTGGTAGCTACATGTACCTCGCTTAAGGTTGATTCCAAAAACGCAGGCTTAAGACGATCGATAGAAACCTTGTCGACCTTGGAACCGCGCTGGATGAGGAATGATTTGCGCGTACGTCGGAGAACTTCATAGGGTCCGTCATATGGACATTGGAGAGGCCGTTTTGGGACAGGTACACGAACGAAACGTGGGTGCAAGACTGGAGGGCTGGGGAAATAAAGATGTTCTGTTGGCTAGTCAATCGAGGGGGAACAGGCTGAAGGGACTGCATGTGAGAGGAAAGTGTTTGAGCGAATTCCGTAGGATCACATGACTTATCCCCTGCAGTGAAGTAGCCACCTGGTAGCCGCAGTGTTGTTCCATAGACTAGTTCAGCCGCTGTAGTCTTCAGATCACTCTTAAATGCAGAGCGAATACCAGCAAAACGAGTGGAAGCTTATCCATCCAATGGGAGTCTTCGTGACACATAAGGGATGACTTCAGCTGGCGATGGAAGCGTTCGACGAGGCCGTTAGCTTGCGGATGATACGCACAGTATGCGCATGTACTGTACCCAACAAGCTGGTAAACTTCTTCCAAAGCGAAGACTCAAATTGGCGACCTTGGTCAGTGATGACTTTTGTCGGCAATCCAAATCTTGATACCCATCCATGAAGAAAGGCTCTTGCAACATGTCCGCTTGGATATCAGGAAGTGGGATGGCTTCAGGCCATCTGGAAAAGCGGTCGAGACAGGTGAGCAGATAACGTTGGCCTTGAATCACTGGAAGAGGGCCAACAATGTCTACATGAATTACCTCAAATCGCTGGGATGGGGGCGGGAATGCGTCAAAGGGGGACCTGGTGTGCCTTTGGACTTTGGCACGCTGGCAGGAGGCACGGCACGTTTTGGTCCAATGTTTGACATCCTTCCGCATCGAGGGCCAAACAAAGCGAGAGGTAACCAGGTGTTGCGAAGCACGGATACCAGGATGGGAGGGCTTATGAAGATCCGTGAAGACTGCTTGTCTGTGACATGGAGGGACATAAGGGCGAATAGCAGCTGTTGATACGTCGCAATAGAGAGGCACAGACAATCCTGGCATACTCATTTTCTTGAGGGAAAGTGAGTGAGTGGAGTCTTCTCTGAGCAGGTCTTGTAGTTCCGTATCCTTATCTTGATCCTGTGCAATAGCATTCCACAGTGTAGAGCTGAGGGTAACAGAAGTAATCTCTATTCTTGAAAGTGCATCCGCTGGAGTGTTCAAGACACCTTTGATGTGGCGGATATCTGTGGTAAATTGCGAGATATAATCAAGTTGCTGATGACTCTGGAGAGTGGTTACAGCTGTTTTTATTGAAGACAGTGACCAAAGGTTTGTGGTCGGTAAAAACACAAAACTCTCGGCCTTCAAGGAAATGTTGAAAATGCTTCACGTTTAAGTAAATAGCAAGAGTTCACGTCCGAAAGCACTATAACGCGTTTGGGCTGGCTGCAGCTTTTTCGAGTAAAACGCGATGGGTGCTTGTTGACCGTGAATGGTTTGTTCCAACACACCACCGATCGCAACATCTGATGCATCGACCGACAGAGTTAGGGGGGCATCACTGATAGGAAATGACAGAGACAATGCACTATTGATAGCATTTTTGGCATTGTCGAACGCCTGTAAACTATCGCTACACCATACCAATTTCGTTACCTTGCGTTTGTGTGTGATCATAGCGTGTAGAGGAGCAAGAACACTAGCACAGTTTTTAATGAACTTGTGGTAATAATTTACCAAACCTAGAAACCGACGTAACTCACGCTGATTATTTGGCATAGGGTAATTTTTTATCACTTCACACTTGTCCTGAAGGGGGGTAATTCCGTGCTGCGAAATCGTGTGACCAAGAAATTCCAAGGTTGGCTGTGCAAACACACACTTAGATGCATTAATAGTAACACCGTATTGTTCTAAGCGTTGAAAGAGGAGTGAAAGATGTTCCTTATGTTCCTCTTCCGTTGAGCTGGCCACAAGCAAATCATCGATGTAGGCATAAACAAAGTCTAAGCCTCTGGTGACCTCATCTATAAACCTCTGAAAGGTTTGCGCAGCATTCCGTAGCCCGAACGGCATCTTCACAAATTCGAATAACCCAAATGGTGTACAAACTGCAGTCTTGGGAATATCCGAAGGCTCTACGGGAATGTGGTGGAAAGCCTTAACGAGATCTATGTTACTGAAGATAGATTTGCCGTGGAGAAGAGAAGTAAAGTCTTGGACATTTGGTACCGGATATCGGTCCGGGATGGTTGTCGAATTCAAAAACCGGTAATCCCCACATGGTCTCCAGTCTCCTGACTTCTTCTGGACCAGGTGTAGGGGAGAGGACCAACTGCTTTTGGAAGGTCTTATTATCCCAAGATCCATCATAAGCTGGAATTCCGATTTGGCAGCTTTCAGTTTGTCCGGGCAAGACGTCTGGGTTTTGCAAACACAGGGGGACCTTTTGTTGTGATGTGATGGGTAATGGTGTGCTTAATGGTATCACCCATCTGCATAGGTTGAAGAATTCCTGGATATCGTTGGAAAAGGCACTGGTACATGGAATTAGGGGAACGAGGGAAAGTGCAGAGTTCGAGGCGTCCGGAAGGGCAACCTGTTTGGCAAGAACAGAAGCAGTGTGGCCTGGTCGCATAAGCGTCGCTTGTCAAGATCCACCAGGAGTTTGAAATGCTGGAGGAAGTCAGCGCCGATTATGGGATGCTGCACTTGAGCACAGATGAAAATCCACTTGAAGGATCGGTGAAGGCCCAAGTTTAGTTCACGCGACTGAGTACCGTACGTGGGTATGCGTGAACCGTTAGCAGCGTATAGAGGCGGAGATTCCGAGTGCGTATGACCAGATTTTTGAGGGAATACACTGACTGACGCTCCGGTATCAACCAAGAAATTGACACCAGAGTTCCTGTCCTTTATGAATAACAGGTTGGCAGTGCGAGTACTAGACGCCATTAGGACTCGCTGCTGGGGTTTTCCGACGAAAAATTGCAAGGGGAGATGCACTTCCTAGCCTTTTTTCCAAATTTCGAGTGGTAGAAGCAGATCTTCCCGGAACTCGAACGATGCCTCTTCGTAAATCTTGACCGAGAATGGCTTCTTTGCCGTTGATTTTGTAGCAGAGAACAAACGTGGTTGAGTTGTTGACTTAACTCTTCACTTTCAACTCCAGTTCCGATTGTGTGTTCACGTTGTTGACCGGAGCTGTGTCAATCTCCACTACTTTGTCGGCAGTTTCTGCTAGTTTATCAACTGGAGTAGCAGGATCCATAGTGGCCAAGACACGCTGAGCTGATGGAGGAAGTTTCTGCAAGAACAACTGTCTAAAGATGTCCTTATCGAAGGTTTGTGCGCGTTCGCCTAGAGCGCACTGCATAGCCCTCAGCATTTGAGTGGGCTTACGGTCTCCAAGTTCTTCTTTTGAGATTAACTGATGTAGTTTCTCACGCTCGGAGACAGTGGTGCGGCACAGGATGGCAGACTTCAGATCGTTGTACGGGTCCTCACTCGTGGAAGGAGATACGATGACGTCACGGACTTCAGAGATGATGCTCGCTGGTAGAGAGGACAAAACATGATCGTATTTCGTCCTGCTAGCGGTGATCCTTCCCAAGTTGAATTGTGATTCCACTTGGTGGAACCAAATAAATGGATCACCCGGCCAGAAGACGGGGAGCTTTACGCTCAAGTGGGAGATGGCACCAGCGTCGTCAGGCATCTTCTCCTATGCTTGCTGACGTACAAGCAAGACGACAAGTTCCCAACGAAGGTGGAGGTTGAGACGCGCAGCGCAGGCACAGAGCGCACGGGCAGGGGTGAGGGGCAGAGGGCACGAGCGACATTACAGTCTGGTCCTAGTCGCTCGGGTGAAGGGGGTGGTGGGCACGAACGACGTTACAGTCTGGTCCTAGTCGTTCGGGTGAAGGGGGTGATGGGCACGAACGACATTACAGTCTAGTCCTAGTCGTTCGGGTACAAGGGGGTGATGGCACGAACGACATTACAGTCTAGTCCTAGTCGTTCGGGTACAAGGGGGTGATGGGCACGAACGACGTTACAGTCTAATCCTAGTCGTTCGGGTAAAAGGGGTAATCCAGCTCCGGGGTCACCAATTGTTGGTTTACGTTGTCGTCGTCGTTGGCCTAGGCAAGCTACGGCTTGGGACCGAAGCGCATCTATCCGGTATAGGTTAACCTGGAAGATGTAGCCATAAGCACTGCCGCTAGTTAAGTGCCAACCAGTGATTATCTCACTAGCCGTATTGAGTCCGTTAGGCGAAACTGCGACAGTACCAAAGGTGGAAAATATAACCTTTGGTTTTCTATTATTTATTTGCAAAATGGACATGGTATTAGATTAAAATAAATATTTGAATATAAATAATTAACTGACAATTGTGATATATAATTAATTATGTTTACATACAATAAAATAATATAGTATACATAAATTAGTATTAATGTGGTTCACAATTGAAATAATGGGGTAACTAATTTAAAATGAATTTATACTATTCCGAAATTCAAGACGGTAAAATTAACATTTATCTTGAAACTAAAATAAGAGTATTCACTACACTAGCTTAGGTCAAATGTGATAAATTAGTGGATCAGAGCACTTGATCAAAGCTTTCCTACATCTAGTCAGACGAAGCCTGTACAAAATTTTATACTTTTTTTTATGAAATTGAGATAAAGCCAATCAGTCTATAAATTTAAAAAATTATGACACCTCATAAGTTTAAAGTAAATGTTAAGGTCATTGGTTTCAAATTTTCTGTTCGAAATCGTTTCTATGAAATTATTTACGTGTTACAGTGCGAGCGTGGACCGACTAGAAATAGGTGGGCTTTGCTTACTATATATATATATATGTTAAACACAGACCGTGCATGGAACAAGGAACTCTTCTGGGAAAATTAAATCCACTATAGTCCGAATAAGTAATGGTAAATGACAAATACCATAGTTTTTCTTTTTCATGATGTTAGCCCGACGTGGGCAACGGGTCTCTCGCAAAGAGATCCCATAAATATAGCTTCCCTCACCAGGGAAGCTATATTTATGGGATCTCTTTGCGAGAGACCCGTTGCCCACGTCGGGCTAACATCATGAAAAAGAAAAACTATGGTATTTGTCATTTACCATTACTTATTCGGACTATAGTGGATTTAATTTTCCCAGAAGAGTTCCTTGTTCCACGCACGGTCTGTGTTTAACATATAATTTTCTCAGGGAACCATTCTGAGTTTGTGTGTATATATATATATATGTATATATATATATATATATATAGGGTGAACCAAATGTAGGTGGACAGTAAATGATAACGTTTATTTTGAGAATACATATTTAATTTTTTTGTATACTATAATACAAAATAAAATTTAAATAAATTTAGTTATAATATTTAATATAATATAACACAAACACCATAGTTATAATGAACACCATAGTTATAATATAATATAATATAACAAACCGTATTCAACCTACTGTCCACCTACTTTTGGTTCACCGTGTATATATATATATATATATATATATATATATATATATATATATATATATATATATATATATATATATATATATTCTTACCAGGCGCCTTGTAGACCTAAAGCGGCCTGTCAGTTGGGAGCCCTCGGACGAGACTCCTCCATGCCTCAGACGTGTATATATATATATCAGGTCATTCTATAAGTAATGTCGTTTTTTAGATCGGAATTTGAAGGACAAAAAAAACTCGACTGAAACTTTTTAATCTAGTATATATTTTCCATCGGAATCATTGACACTCTGCCAACGTCCTACAAGCTTTTCAATGCCATGTTTATAAAATTCAGGCGGTTTTGAAGCAAAAAACGTACAAAGACTGGTGTGCAGGTCATCTAAAGAAGTATACTGTTTCTCGTCAAGATAGTTTTGCAGACTCCTGAAGAGATGATAATCTGAAGGCGCAAGGTCTGGAGAATATGGAGGATGTGGAAGTTTTTCCCACCCAAGCTCCTCAATTTTTGCAGAAGTGATCCGAGCGGTATGAGGACGTGCGTTGTCGTGGTGGAACACGATTCCTTTCCGATTAACCAAAGAAGGTCTCTTTTCTTTTAGTGCAATGTTCAATCGATCCAGTTGTTGACAGTAGACTTGAGCGGTGATTGTTTGGGTGTGTGGTAAGGTTTCAAAGTGTATTACACCACCTTTATCCCACCAAACACTAAGCAACACCTTCCGAGGGTGAAGATTTGGTTTTGGCTGTAGTGTCGCTGGTTCTCCGACACAAACCCACTGTCGACGGCGCTTAACATTCTGGTACAGTATCCACTTTTCATCACCAGTCACTAAACGGTGCAAAAACGGATCTTGGAGTTCACGGGAATGAAGATCTGTGCTAATGTTCACCCGCACCCTCAGATTGTCGACCGACAATTCATGTGGCACCCATTTTCCTAACTTAGGCACTTTCCCGAGTTGTTGCAAATGTCGATGGATGGTGGACGGGGATGAATTGAGTTTCTGGGCCAATTCTTCGACAGTTGTTGAACAGTCTTCTTCAAGTGCGGCTAACAGCAGGTCATCATCAAACTCAGCAGGGCGTTCAGAGCGTGCTGTATCTGTCAAACAGCAGTCACCATTCCTAAACTTTTGAAACCATCTTTGACATTTCCTCACATGCAGAATATCATTGCCATAAACGTCCTGAATGTTTCGCGTTGCTTCAGTAGCACTATTCCCTTTTTTGAACTCGTAAAGCATTGTATGCCTGATATACTCTTCTGATACCGCCATGTTTATGAGGGGTTCACATAAAGCAAAACACACGTCTTCACTGGTCAAGGTCTGTAAAGTATGTAGCGAAACGCGATAGATCTCCTCTTAGATATAACCTTCGGAAAATTTATGCTTAAACCGAGTAGGACTAGTTTAAACTTAATTTATCGTAGAAAACGAAATTACTTATGGGATGACCTGATATATATATACAGGGTGTCCCAGAATTAACTATCTATTTCAATGAAATCGGACAAATTTTTTAAAAACACACTTTTATTTATGTTTATCATGTTTAATATGTGTTAAAAATGTATAACTGTATAAATTTTTTTCATAATTTTATTTTCATAATTTTTTCATTATCTGGTCCAATGAAAGACCGTCTGAAGTCATAGAATGGCAAAGAGACTCTCCAAAAGTTAACGTGTGGCTTGGAATGACCAAATCCAAAATTTATGGCCCATTCTTCTTTGCGGAAGCAACTGTAACAGGTACTGTCTACCTTGATATGCTTCAGCAGTTTCTCGAACCACAGCTTCTTGATGATGGCATTCTTGATAATGTTGTGTTTCAACAAGAAGCATTGATCTTTTGGCGATAAACCTTTGTTTTTATGAAACCCCATGCAAAGAAATCCAGGGGTGTCAAATCCGGAGAACGCGGAGGCCAAGGTCGAGGTCCTCCACGTCCAATCCACCGATTCGGAAGGCTTCTGTTGAGGTATTCTCGAACAATTAGAGCATAATGACATGGTGCTCCATCTTGTTGAAACACAACATTATCAAGAATGCCATCATCAAGAAGCTGTGGTTCGAGAAACTGCTGAAGCATATCAAGGTAGACGGTACCTGTTACAGTTGCTTCCGCAAAGAAGAATGGGCCATAAATTTTGGATTTGGTCATTCCAAGCCACACGTTAACTTCTGGAGAGTCTCTTTGCCATTCTATGACTTCAGACGGTCTTTCATTGGACCAGATAATGAAAAAATTATGAAAATAAAATTATGAAAAAAATTTAGAAATTTATACATTTTTAACACATATTAAACATGATAAACATAAATAAAAGTGTGTTTTTAAAAAATTTGTCCGATTTCATTGAAATAGATAGTTAATTCTGGGACACCCTGTATATATATATACACACACACACACACACACACACACACGCACACACAGGTATATGAATTAGCGCCTATGGTTTGTTTGGTTGGAAGGTGGACTCCTGTCGCGAAGGCACGGGTTCGAGTCCCACCTTCGACCTACTTTGTGATTGTTCGGGCTCGGGTGACAGTCGGGAGTTCAGTCCCGTCCAACTTCGAGTGGGGGAAGAAGTTCGAGATCGTACCTGTTTTATATTCTCTACGTAGAAATCATTAATTACTACTTTACTAGAAATTGTGTCGTTTTCCATAGGTTAGCGGGAGTGACATGAAAAAGTGGCTGAAGGATCTTCTGCCATTTTTGCTTGACATGTTAGGAGATGGTACATCCAGCTGGAAACGGCAGGTGGCTTTGGTCACTCTTGGACAGTTGGTTGAAAATACTGGTTACGTTGTCCATCCTTACACTCAATACCCGGCCCTACTCGATATCCTTTTATCCTTCTTGAAAACGGAACAACAGCCTAATGTTAGGTAAAGCAAATGAGATTACATATATAACCTATATGTTCATTTCCTCCTCCATTCATTCATCCATACATCTTATGGTCATGTATTGTTTATAAATCATCCAAATTCTCTATTTAACTGTAGTTTAAAACCCATTTATGTTCATTCCAGGAAGGAAACCTTACGCGTTCTAGGTCTTCTAGGGGCCTTAGATCCCTACAAACACAAGGTGAACATTGGAATGATCAAGATTCAGCAAGACACAGGGGTAGCTCTGATTTGTATTACGGAGAATAGGAGTGATGATACTTCAGGTTAGTAGAATAGCTTGGTTTTTTTTTGTAGGGTGGGGCGGATTGTCTTCTAGTTTTATGGTATTTGATTAACATTTCTTGTTTCACTGACAGAATGAAGTACAGTAGTTACAAAATAGAAAACTGTTAGGCCTTTAAAATGTCGGGTGTCTGTATTAAATATGAATTATGAAGGTACTTTATCTTTTGTATTCTTGTAGAAATGACAGCAAGTGAGATGCTTGTCAACATGAATTACTCATCATTGGAAGAATTTTATCCTGCGTGTGCCATTGCTGTTCTTATGAAAGTTATTAAAGATCCGACGCTGGTCCAGCATCAGAATGACGTAGTTAGGGTACGATTAAATTCATTCATTGCTGAAATCCTAACAACGATAGAATATTTGGTTTTAATTCATATCCTGAGTTAAGGTTTCTTGTTAAGTAACAGTTAATTATTTAACTGCATTTTAAAGTACTGAAACTGTAATTAATTTTAACACTTAAATTATTGATACTGTAATTAATCTCGAAGTACCTATTAGGTCTGTAACATGTAAATTAAACGTTAAGGCACCGTTGAATTTTCCCTTAGGCCGTGACCTTCATCTTCAAATCCTTGGGTGTCAAGGGAGTGCCATATCTTTCGAGGGTGATCCCCTCTCTCCTGAACGTGATCCGCACGTCAGACGTTGCCTTCCGAGATTACCTCTTCAAGCAGCTCTCGACCATCATCGATATCGTAAAGCAACACATCAGGACCTATTTGGACGACATCGTCAGCGTATTGAAATATTTTTGGAAAGTGACCTCGCACTTTGAGAACACTTCCACCATTATTACTGTTGTTGAGAGTATCGCAACGGCCGTTGGCACTGAGTTTAAGATGTATTTGAAGGACTTGGTGCCAATGATTCTCAAGTCTTTCATCAATGATACCAAGGACAAACACGTTACCAAGAAGGTAGGAATCACTGTGCCTAAGATCTTGTTGCGTGTAAGAGTTTTACAAAAGGTTATTTTGGCTTCTGATTTGATTTTAATATAGTTCTACTTAATAATGGTCATAATTTATTTATTTTAAACATTAAATTTGATTGTTTTTGTTGTTACTAGACCTTTTTCTCACTGATACAGAACAGAATAATTATGATGAGGTGCATTATATCGCTTAAATAAAGAAATTCAGGTTACAACTGAAATACAGTACTAAAAATATGATGAATAGAGGAGTTCTAGTCTTTTATAGTGCTTGCGCGTTTAATGCTAGACCCTCGCAAACGAACGTTACGAGTCTACGGAGAAGTTTTGGTGCACTCGCTTAGTTTAAAGTGGATTATGTCTCGCTTTTAGAGGGTGACAGAAAGCCTCGATTACTGGGAAAATACAGCGTTTTAATAATATATTTTAATGTTCATTTTCAGCTACTTCTCGCGCTGCAGAAATTTGGCTTGACGATAGAAGAGTACTTGCACATGCTTCTTCCTCCGGTAGTTAAACTGTTCACGGCTGCTGATGTGCAATTCGATGTGCGTAAAACTGCTATTGAAACAGTGGATCATTTCGCCGAGTACTTGGATCTCACAGACTACGTTTCGCAAATCATCCATCCACTGGTAATTGTTTGTTTTCTTGTTCGACTTCATGTCGGAAGTAGAAGACATTTTGTCTCATGAATGGAAAGATTTTGAGTTAATAAACAGGAGTTAAATTTTGAAAAAAAATTAGGTATTCTTTCATTTATAATCCACCAAAGTATAAGATTGAAGCATTTAGCTTAAATAATTAGTTAAACAAAACATTATATACCTTTCATTAACCTTTGGTTAGCTTCCGCCCGAATTGTTAATTCTGACGAAGGTCAAGCTTTTCACTCCGCCTTAGACCTACAGTTTTGGCATCCGAACCACGCTCCACCAGCAGCCCAGCGTCTTAAACATTAGGCCACCCAGGGTACCCATTTATCTACCAACCACTTTCTTTTTTATTGTGTGGAAGGATGAACAGCTGGGTTTTGCTGCGCGCCGGCTGTCATCACCGGGTCTCAATCCCGGGGCCGATGGACTCGTAGTCAGCGACGCTAACTACTACTACACCGAGGCGCATATATCTATGGTGATAGTATCGGTCATTGTGAGAAAAAAGTTCAAATGAACATGTGTTAATGGTAATCAAGAAAGAGAAACCAATTACTGTTTCTAACATTTAACGTTTAAACATTGGCATTTTGAATGGTATCAGATACAGAAATGACAAATTTGTTAAAGTTTACAATACGTTTTCGAAAATCCCACCGTCAACCTCAATGCACTTTGCAACTCGTGTGCGAAGATCGCGTGTTGTTCGTCTGAGTTGATCTTGACGTTCCTTTATGCGGGCAGCAGCATCCAAAATGCGCGCGAGCAATTCGTTTCGTGTATCCACCTTTCTTTTGTAAACTTGACTTTTCATCCACCTCCACAAACAATAATCTAACGGAGAGAGGTCTGGAGACCTTGGTGGCCATTGAATGGGACCACCGCGGCCGATCCATCGACCAGGGAAAGTTTGATTTAGGTATTGCATCACCAGATGGGTAGAATGTGGAGGAGCTCCGTCATGCTGAAAGTACATACCAGCGCGTGTAGCCAAAGGAACATCCCCCAATAGTCCTGGCAATTCATTTTGCAGAAATTCTAGGTAACTTTGTCCTGTAAGACGATTCTCTAAAGTAACAGGGCCAATCAGCTGATCATCGATGATACCGCACCACACATTGGCAGAGAAGCGATGTTGAAAATTTGTTTCCACAGTGGCATTTGGATTTTCGTCTGACCACCGATGAGAGTTACGAGTGTTGTTGATACCGTCACGGGTGAAAGTAGCTTCATCGGTGAACAGTATTAATCGAAGCAATCGGCGATTAGCATTTACCCAATGACAAAATTCCAGTCGCATGGCAGCGTCTCCTGGTTGAAGGTGTTGTACACGCTGTACATGATATGGATGCAAACCTTCCTCACGTAATGTTCGCCATACTCTTGTGTGTGGTACACCGAGACGTGTAGAAATTCTTCGTGAGCTAGTAGTAGGACTACGCTCTACCAACTGAAGAATATTTTCCACTTCATCCACATCTTGTTGACCTTCACGTTTAGATGAAACATGAGCGCTGGGAAGTGTACCAATCTCACGCAATGTGTTGAAAACCCTGGTAAACACACTTCGATCCGGAATTCTGCGGTTCGGAAACCGTCGACGGTATTCTGCAACAGCAGCTGTTGCACTTCCATCGCAAAAACCGTAGACATACACCATATCTGCATATTCGGCATGTATGAAGGTGTGTGGCATTCTTAACACTGCTTCAAACACCAAACAATGTCACTCACAACAGTCAGCTGCCGATTGGCTTATGTTACATACTTACATTACAGCTTACATGGTTCAAGGTTATAGGGGAGGGAAGGGGGAGGAAGAGCTGCGCGCGCATCAGATTCAAACAACTCTATCTCCGTAACCATTCAGAATTAGACACATGTTCATTGTTCATATGAATTTTTTTTTCTCACAATGACTGATACTATCACCTCCCGAAGTATTGGCCTTTCCTCCTGAAATACCCTGTATATGGTGGCGCAAAAGTCGCGCATTATAGGAATTTTCAGTGTTGTCTATGATATATTTTTTTTTCTTTTAGGTCGGGGATGGCTGCGAAATTAACAATAGACGAGAGGGTGAGCTTGGTTTTAATGTATGGAATACCAGGCACAACAAATCGATGAATCGGTACAGAATTTAAATTCTGTACCGATTCATCGATTTGTTGTACCTGGTATTTTCGTGCATTAAAACCAAGCTCACCCACTCGTCTATTGTTAATTTCGCTGCCATCCCCTACCTAAAAGAAAAAAAAATATATATTATAATCAACACTGAAAATTCCTATGATGCGCGACTTTGGCGCCACCCTGTATATAAGGCTGTAAAAATCTACTCTCCTGCTCGCCAGTGGCGAGTTAAATGTACGAGATAACGAGTACATATGCTCTGGAATTTTACAAACGGTATTTTAAGTGTAGTTGACGAAGGCCTCGTTACCTGGCGAGTATTGGTACTCATACTTTTCCAGCCCTGTGCAGTATATATATATATATATATAATTTGTTTTTTAACTCAGCTTCGAACAATGGAAATGTCTCCTGAATTGCGTCCTGTTGCTATGGAACTTTTGTGTTCCTTGGCAACCCAGTTGGGAAGGTGTTACGAGAGCTTTGTTCCTGTTGTTCAAAGAATTCTCAACAAGCACAAAATCGTTAACCCAAGATACGATATTCTGGTCGCCAAAGTCGTCAAGGTAAATTGGTTACTTTCACCACTGAAGCCATTCTCGTTTTACGAAAAAATCTTTTGATTTACAATCATAAGTTTTTGTCTGTTTGGTGTCGAAGGCTGTATGTATAATATACTGTATATGCATAATATAATAATAATAATAATAATAATACCAACATAAATATCGTCCAAGTAAAATTAACGAACATTACAGAGTAGATCATAAAATATTAAATTTAAAAAATATCTTACAAAACTTTCAAATCTTATACTCATCACATAACGTACAAAAACTAAAAATTGCCGAAGCCTTTTACATTAAAATGAAAAACCGAAAATTAATATAAAATTTAATGAACTTTCGAATATTCTTAAATTAATTTGAAATTGTATCAAACTTACAATCAAGATATATATATATATATAACCCATTTTACTTTAAAATTATGTATAAAGCTCTGAAGATGTTCAAAGTATATGAACGAAACGCGTCAGCAGAAGAAAAAAATGAAGACAGTATTCTTAGCATACTGCAAATTCTTATCTTGAGTTATTATTAAGAAACTCAGTACTGAAAATAAAAAACTATTCAGAATATTGGAAATTAAATGTAAATCCTTTATAAATAATAATAATAATGATAATATATAATAATTTAACACGGATGTCTTTTCTTAGGGTTTAACAATTACCGAAGATGAAATGCTAATTGTTAAAGGGTCCAAAGCAAAAAGGGAGAGTCCCAGTGAACCATCTATGACTATCAAAAAGGTAGAGGCATTTAGATTTTTATATATTTATAGAACTTTATATGTATGCATATACTATTGATTCCAATAGTCGCGATACACTGTGGCTCAGTGTATCCCAACTTTTGTTACCGACTGTATATACAGATGAAGATATACGTAGAGAGAATTATGTAAAAAAAAAACTTAGGTGGTAGGATAATTTCCTCTAAGGAATTTGGTCCCAGATATTTATTAGTTTTCGTTCTTCATGACGAACTGTCAACAGTGTTTGGATGAAAAGCATGAATATAATTTGTAAGGTGCCATACACTTTAAATTACTTTCATTTTAGGCAGAAACATGACAATGAGGAAGAACTGAACATAGAGATTTATAAAACCCCTCGTTAGGGTTGTCCTGAAGGAAGATTTATCGATACAAATATAGTCTGAGGATAGGTGACGTTGCTTTTGGCTTACATCGCATAAGACTGATTTGAAGCGTAATGTCGATCTTCTTAATTTTCTAGTTACAGTAAAACTTGTACCCGTGCGTATGCTTGAGTTTTAATCGCGATCGTTTAGTTCTATTTAGGCCTATATTAGTTTGAATCTGAATGAGGCTTTTGGATGGTCCTCAAAAGACTCGTTTTCCCTTCTAAGCCGTATCTCGTTTATGTTTTCTTCTTCTTGGTACAATATTATGGTTTATAGAGAATTATAAATTTATTTAATTTTTAAGAATAGAATTTATCTGTAATTAGAAATTGTTTTCATACTTGGGCGCCCGGTAGCTCAGTGATTACGGTGGGCGACTCTGAGCGATGAGGCTCTGGTTTCGCTCCTGCTAGCTGGCCCCTGGGTTAGGTTGAGTTGGCCGCTTACCCAATCATTTCTCAGTCTAAAGATTACCCTTGGGGCACACACACCCTCGTGGGAAAATGAGCCTACTGGCTGTTACCTTTTTCTTTATTTTCATACACCAACTGCCCATCCTTTCCATAGGGTATGCTGAGTTTGGATGCCCTACAGAAAGCTTGGTCTTTCAATCGTCTCGTAAGCAAAGATGATTGGTTGGAATGGCTACGAAGACTTAGCATTGAATTGATGAAATCCTCTCCTTCTCCTGCATTGAGGTAAAAAGTAAAAACTGAATTCCGGCCTTGAATCTGAAAGTCGATTACAAAATGGGATTCACACCTTACGTTACATTTGGAAAACATGAACCCATTCGATACAAAGCTATATTTTATTATAAAATTTTGCAAAATATCATTTTCAAGTCAGTTAATTATCCTTAAACTGTTTACAAAGTTACTGAAGTAGCCTAATTACTTGAGCTAAATTATACGTTATTTACACCGGTTACAAACTGTTTTATTCATGAAAGTGCCCAATTTTTTCTTAAAGCTAAACATCATATGACAAGTCATTCTAAAATCTTCTAGTCTATGACGAAAACGGATTTTCGTAGATCCAATCTACGAGTCTGTTTCTTAATTTTCTTATTATACCCTTGAGTTCTTCCATCAGACTAATAAGAAAAAGTTGCATTTATATTGTCCAAACCTGAGAATATTTTGAACATCTGTATCATATCTCCCCTCAGACAGCGTGTCTTAAAACTAAACATACCCAACTCCTTCAATCTTTCACTGTATTCTAATCTTAAGCTAGGGATAAACCTGGTTATCCTACGTTGCACACCTTCAAACATATCTATATTCTGCCTATGGTGAGGTAACCAAGCTTGAATGCAGTATTCTAGGTGAAGCCTAACATAAGAATTCCTCTTAATAATACCGAGCATTTTATTTGCCTTGTTTCTGGCCTCTAAGCAATGTTTAGAAAACTTTAGGTCACTACTAATTACAATGCCAAGATTTTTATCCTGACGAGCATCCTGCAGCCACTTTCCTCACATCTCATAACTAACGTTTACATTATTTCTGCCGAAATGGAAGACTTTGCCTTTCTGAACATTGAATACCATATGCCATTTACTAGTCCAGGCAGCGAATCTATCAAGATCTTTTTGTAGTTTATAGGAATTATATTTGTAACTGGTGCAACTACTTTTGTATCATCTGTAAATTTAGATATTTTACGACCTACTTCCTTCTCTAAATCATTTAGATATACAATAAAGAGTAATGGACCTAACATGACCCCTATGGTACACCACTTTTTACTGCCTTGATTTATGGCCAAATTACTCTGTTCTCTGTCTTCTAACCATTCTTCTACCCAATTTATAACTGAACCTGATTAACCTGTAATTTTCTAAATCTACTTGGTTATTACTACTTTTAAACTCCCTGAATGCTCTTTTCTTTTTTTTTAATCATTTTAGCTATTTCCTTATTCCACCACAAAGGTTTCATAATCTTGTTATTTTTGATAGCTAGTTCTGAAAAGAATATATGTGCATTGTATATCCTCTAAAATTTCTTTGAATATGGACCAGATTTCAGTAGCATTTTTATTGGCAAATTCATTATGCCACTTTATTGACCCTAACAACTCCCTAACTTCCTAGAATGTTTTTAATCTCTCTTTAATTTTTAAAATGGTGGCTTAATAATAGTTTTGCAAAAGGTTGAGGTCATTATATATTTTAATTCTTAGGTTAAAATAGTATTTGAGATAGAGAGGCTTTAGCATCTAATCATTGTCCCAACAGAGCTTGCTATTCAGTGGCTACCACTTACGTTCAGCTGTCGAGGGACTTGTTCAATGCAGCTTTTGTCTCATGCTGGAGTGAACTGAGCGAGTCCCTTCAAGATGACTTGTTGCAGTCCCTAAAACAAGCTCTCACGTCCCAAGACATTCCAGAAATTACTCAGACACTCCTTAACCTCGCAGAGTTTATGGAACACTGCGAAAAAGTATGTTTAGTTAGTGTGAATTATTCACTCTGCCCGTAATGATAAAATGTATTCTCGAATTTCAAATATTATTATTAGTTCAACTATTTTGGTTAGTACTGTACTTTAAAATTAATGATATCTCTTATGTTTGAAAGTGGTTTTTGATCGTTAACTCTCGCATTGCGTATTATCTGGTCTCTTTTTTGGAATGATTAGGTACTGACTGGTTGATAAAACATTTTAAACAGACCATGAGTATTGAGTAAGATGATCCTTTTTATCGCTCTAGTACTACAAAAGCTTAGAAGAAAATGTTTTTCTGCCCCTTTTTTACGCAGTTTACATCCCTGTCTTGATTACTGTACAAGTGTACATATGTAGTACTAATCACTTACAACACTCGGGTAAATAAATTTAATACCATACCGTACTCGCGTCATCTGGTAAATAATAATAATTGCTGAATATTTCCAGGGCCATTTACCACTAGAGTTACAGCTGTTAGGAGGCAAAGCAATCGAGTGCCGAGCCTACGCCAAAGCTCTCCATTATAAAGAGGAAGAGTTTCACAAAAGCAACACCCCGCAGGTGTTGCAGTCCCTCATATCCATCAACACCAAATTGGGGCAGACGGAGGCTGCCGCTGGTAAGTATTCATACCTAAACAACCATCTATTTTCCGACGTCTTTATGGGGTGGCAAACGCTCGAACTAGGACCATAAGTTAGTTGGTGCAAAGATAAAATTTTTACTGGAAGTAAAATTAACTAGTTTTTGGTATGAAGTTTAATAATAAAAATGTTTTTTGGTTGATTATTTTCACTTAATTTAAGTACTTAACCTAAAATTAAAGAAAACAACTTAACACATCATAATTGATCATGACCTAACCTAACTTTAGTGCCATTAAACTGACAAATATGTAATAAGTGACCCGAACACAATAGAGGGGTTTTCTCTGAAGTATATAAATACTGAGATGCGAGCCAATCTACCCTAACGTGACCTAAAATTACTTTGTATTTGACAAAAAGAAAGAAGGGGTAACTAATCAACATGAATCCACCTGCTATCAAACTTATGTTCTGCTCGGTTTTTTAGTTCATTCAGAACAAAAATTAAATGACATAATGACATTAATTATCAATATAATTCCCTTCTTTTTCTATAACCTCCTCCCACCCGTAGAAAAGTTTTTTATGCCACATTCGGAGAAATCCCTTGGTTTCGAGTTAAAAAAAGCGATCACTTCGTTTTCGATAGCTTCCCTGGATTGCAACTTTTGTCCATCTAGGTGGTGGTGCGGAATTCTGAATAAATGGTAGTCTGAAGGGGCTCAGCGATTGCATTCTTACAATTTTTGATCAGTGTGGCATTCCATTTATCCGGTCCTGCCGATGAATGTGCTTTTAGTTTCCCTATAGCTTGTGTAATATCATTGTCGTAAAGTCGAAGTCCGTTATACTTTCCCCGCGTAGTTCTTTTTCAAAGAACGCGTTGCTATCGCATATCAGTTTGTCAGTTTTTGGGATACTGAAAGATGATTCGTATTGAGCTCTTGATATTTCAGATACTTCTGTTAGATCATCAGATAAAGCACTGTCTTCGTTTTTCAAAGGTCCGATAGTCGCGTTGTTTTTCGACTTCCTTTATGCAATATTATAGAAGTACTTTGAGTTAACCTTTATCGCTTCTATACCGTCGTCGTCTTTTTCTGTATGTTTCTCAATTAGTTCCTGTATGAAGTCATCGATACTCTGCATTTTATCATTTAATATTTTCCTGATGTTGTTATTTTTACAGTTACTTAGTTTTGCAGTCACTCTTTTTTTCTTTCGGAACAATGACCTCTTTTGTCTCTCGAACCTGCTTCTTTTTCCTCTTTGTTGTATTTTTGAGACATGTCTTTCCACAATTTCCAGCGTCTTCTCCTCTAAAGTCATTAGCATCTCTTCCGTTGTCTTGGCCTCGAAAATGGTTTTCCAATCTATTACTTCCATGCTGGATGCAACATCTTCCCAGTTTATAGCTTTGGAGTGAAAATTGAAAATTTCGAATTTGCTTCTTTCTGTTGCTTTTATATTGGTTGTTATTTCAATAATGTTGTGGTCCGATATTATAGTTGGAGATATTTCTACATTACACAGCTCAACAAAAAATTTTTTTGTTTCGTTGCCAAGGAAATTCGTACGAATTTAGGGTATTTTGGGGTTGCTGAATTCCAAAATGAAAGTAGTTTTTCCGATTTGGCTCTAGTTCTTGAGATAATGAATACCCTCAATTAATAGGAAACGTAACCATAACGCGTGCATATGGGAAACTATCGGAACATTCTAGATGGTGAGACCGAATAAAATGCCATTATGTATTTCATGTGTTTACTTTTGTATGATTTGAGACAATTTCAATGCGATTTGTAAGTAGGCTCCGCCTGAACATTAAATTTTTTGCATTTTTACGTGTTTCAATGGAGTACCAATTATCTCATAAATTAGAGCCAATCTAGCAAAACCGATGTCATATTCGGAATCAGCACCACAAAGTTACCCCAAAATCACTCTAATATGATTGGCAATAAAATGAGTGTTGACCAGTGTTATCAATTAGGTTGCTGTTGTTTGTGAATACCAAATCTAGGCAGTTTTTTTTCTTGTTTGTTATTTCTTGTGTTAACATAAATTCATCAGCTAGAGCTAGTAGCATTTTTACCTGCTCCTGGTCTTCCCGTGTGCCCCCCTTGTCCTGGTGTATACATATATTTTTTCCCATCCTTTTATATTTCATGAATGGAAAATTAAAATCACCACAGAGAAAAATATTTGGGGTTGGAGAGTGTAGATCTTTTACCCAGTTTCTTACCTCTGTAATGGAATCTGAAAATTTTGAGGTTGGTATGTTTGGGGGTCTGTACATTACAATTAGTACCATATTTAATTTTTCAACTTTTGCTGTTACATATTCTATGTAGCTGTTCGAGGTACTTATAGTCATTTCTGCCGTATGCCTTTCGCGTGTGTAAATAGCACATCCTCCTTTTCGTCTCACTGTTCTGTTGGTTCGGAGTATGTTATAGTTGTCAATTTGTATTTCTTTTTTGTCAACACAGAACTCACAGTTTTCACAGTTCGCCTGGCAGTCCTTTAGATGGGTTTCCGTGAGGCATGCAAAGTCTGCTCCGGCTTTTTGCATGAGTCTTTTCAGGTATAAAACTTTGTCCGAGAATGATTTGATTTAAAGTCCTGAATGTTGGCCAAGATTATTTTTATTTTTTCTCTATCATTTTCGCATACAGATGGTTCTGATTCGTTTTCCAATAGTGGTGCTGGTTTCTTGCCTTGTGCCTTCTGTCCGGCTCTCGGATTCCTATATTTGTCAGCTGACTTTGTATTTGCTGGATAATATTTAGCAGCTGAATTGTGTTGGTTACGTCTAAAAAATTGGTACCCTTCTTCGATGTTCGTTTTTCCTTTTCACCCGTTGCGTTCCTTTGAGGGTGGTGGTAACGGCCTTTTTGTACGTATTTGCACCTCCCATATCTTGCATAGGTGTTGCAGACAGTAAGGTGGTGAAACTTGCACTTCTTTTCAAATTTGCAATATCCACTTGTGTAATGTGTGTTACATAATGTGGGATGTGCATAGATGCATTGCCCATCCCGATATCTGCAATTCCCTTTTGCGTAGTATTTACATACGGTATTTTCTACGCTTCTACGTAATCTTATTATTTTCATTGTTGTTAATTTTGGTATTATCATTATTTTTCTTTGGCTGTTATTTCCTACGTTTTTAGTTATCTTTTTATCATTTCGCTCGTTGGGCAGTTTTACTACCTCGCAACTAGAGCATGGTTAATTAATAATTTTTAGGAAAAGGTGATGAATGATGAAATTTTGTAATTAATCACTGATTAGCTTGCTTTAGTTCAAGAAATCAGGCATGGGCGGATTAGACAGTTTATACATGCAAAAAGGTGCCAAATTCAAATGATACATTAGAAAATTTGCGGTAAAATGCTGGTGAAATTATGAGGAAAATTAATCATTTCCCATCATTTTATAAAAATATTTTTTGATTAATTAATGATTAAATTGGAAACTATGATTAACTGATTAATCAGAACCATGCCCTAATCGCAACTTTACTTATCTCTTTTCTTTCATCTATGTCTTCATTCCGTATTATATTGTTTATATTGTTATTCGTTATTTCCTCCTCTCTCTCTCATCCACCCGAATTTTCATAGGGACATTTCCGGGCTCTTGTTTCCCCATTATTTCCGCCTTTTTTGTAACACTCGAATTTGCTTTCTTCATTTCTTTAAATACCGCAAAGGAGTTTACAGTCTGTGTACATGCGTCACACATAAATTTGATTCCCACGATCTGTTTCGTGCTCAAGACAAGAGATATTTTCCTATCATCCCAATTCATGCAAATAAAGTCGTGCAGTTTTTGACAGAAATCGCATCTTATTGCTGCATTTTCAGTTGTTTCCAGATTACACAAATTGCAGATTAAGTGAGAATTTGGACCCATGGTCATGCTCTTCATTAATTAGTGTAAAAAAAAAATACACACAAATTATTTTTATTTTATTTTCCTTTCTTTCTTTCTCTTTCCTTTCAATGGTCACGGGGGTTTTTTGACCTTTGCGTTTTTGACCTTTTTTCTGCCTTGTTTCAAAATTTCTCGAATGCCAACCGTATTACGGTTTAAATATATACGTTAAACTGGTGATAATTTATGTAAACTGTATTGCAATTTCTTAATTTTAATGAATTTAACTTTATAAACCTCCGATTAGTTTATTCTCTCCTTACTTGGGTGTTAATACAGAGACACACACAACACGTCCATTCCCCACAAGGTACACACACACACACACACACACACACACACACACAGTATATATAAATAAACTAACTGGTCTGCTAATTTTTACCCTTGGAATGAGAATGGAAGATGATATAGTCAGTCCAGTTACAACTAACATCATCATAAACAAGGTACCACTCATCTCTGAGAGTGCCAATGTTTCCATTTATAAAAATATTGTTCGAGGTTTCGATTAACTTATTTTTAGTTAAAAGAATGGGACGGCATTTGTGATCCACTAAATTTCTTGTGATCGTTTATATTTATTATTTCTTCCAAAAAAGGTTTGTTGGAATTTTCGAGGAAGCAAAATCGGTCGGACATGAAAGTGCAGGAAAGGTGGTTCGAGAAGCTCCATGACTGGGAGAAGGCACTGCAGGCCTACCAGGAGAAACTTAAGTCGAGTCCCGATGACACAGAATTAGCATTGGGCCAAATGAGATGCTTGGAGGCTTTGGGAGAATGGTAAGCTCGCATGACTCTTTTACCGTATGTTCATTGCTTATGGAAAACTAGGTCAACAAATATTGCATTTGCTTTTCAATGAGACGTATTCATTATAAATGTGACAGTCGCTTAACATTAACCTCGGCGAATAAAGCCACAATAAGTTGATAGGTTTATTATAAGTGCGAGTTTCCGGCCTGAGGTATATAGGCGAAAGTTTGTACTTTTAATAAATCTACTTCTTATTATGGCCTTATTCCCCGAAATCAACTTCTCGTATTCGAGAATATTCGTATCATACGTTTAACTCATTATCTTAATTTTCTTAATAGTACTAGGAGGGAAATTTAAAGAGTACTTTCGTGAGCTGGTAGATGAAGTACGGTAGGTGATCGGGAAGCAAATGTGATTGCAGTTGGTTTTGATGGTGTATGTTGGGCGTATCAGGGCGTGCAATCCATTAAACTGGAAAAAGTTGAAGAAGCAGTAGCAACCTGAAGAAAGGAAAGTTAGCAGGGTTAGCAGGAATCCTTAGGATGAAGTGAAAGTGTTACATCTGGATGTACAATAGTACTCGAAAGGTATATACCCAGTGATTGTCCGGAAACTGCAATTGTGCCACTGTAAAATAATGGTGATGGAAACGAATGTAAAATGTATAGGGGCATAATTCTTTTAGGTATAGCTGGAAAAGTATACGGAGGAGATGGAAAAGGAGGGTTTAGAGAAGGAAGGCTGTGCGCTTATCAAGTGTTTGCAGTGAGGCAGCTGATTGAGAAACTAAGTGAAAACGAGAAATGGATGGATATGGCATTTATGGATTTCGTGGAACCATATGATAAAGTGAATAGATTTACTTTCTGGCAAGTGCTTGGAATGTATGGTGTTAGTAATAAGATGTTAAATGTAGTGAACTTTTTACGTGAGTAGTAGTGCCCGTGTAAGAGTTTAAAGGTGAGTTAAGTGATTGGCTCAGTATTAATGTTAGAGTATGATAGGACTGTGTGATATTACCATGACTGTTTATTGTGTGTACGGATTAGATAATGCTTGCGATGAAAGCAAGAATGCTAGAGAGACGAGTAAATCTGAATTTAGACGAGAATGAGTAGTAGCTAGCAGCTGTGAATCAGAAAATGAACTAAGGAGAGCAGTGACACGTTTCGTTGATGCGTGGGAAAGGAGATCAGTGAACGTGAATGTAAATATAAGCAAGGTTCTTGTGACGGAAGAGAATCGGCATGCAATATTATGGTGAAGAATTTAAATATTTGATATATTCGACTGACAATGGATGTTGAAAGTAGAGTGAAGCAGAGCAAGCAAATCATGGGCACAATAGAAACCCTGGTAGGAAGGAAATGGTGTTTGAGTATAAATACAGCAAGAGGTTTACTTAAAAGTGTCTTGGTGTCAACACTGATCTGTGGATGCGAGACACTCGTTTGCATGATTATTCACCGTCAAAAGTGAGAGCAGTTGAGATGAATAATTTAGAAACATAATTGGTGTAAAACTGATTGATCAAATAAGAAAGTTACAAGGAAAAGAAGTACCTCAAAAGGCCTTGCGGCCCATACTGAGGAGGTACCAATGGCAACGGGTGCCAGGGAAAATTTTCTACACACTCAAATAGTGTGCAAGATTTGGTCTAACCTTTTCTTGAACTGATCCACAGAGGAACTGTTCACAACTTCTGAAGGTAACCTGTTCCACGTGTCACAGATCTTATACGTAAAGTAATTCCCACACACACTAGTCCTAAACCGTTTCAAATCCAACTTCCAACCATTGTTGCGAGTTGGGTTATCATTTAAACTAAACATACTTCTAAAATCGACATCGTTGAACCCGCGTAAGAACTTGAAAACCTCGATCAGTTGTCCGCGCAGCCTCCGAGTTTCCAGCGAAAACAAGTTCAGGGCGCGTAACCGTCGATTGTAGCCCATATGCCTAACGGAAGGGATTAACTTTGTGGCCCTCGCTTGCACTCGCTCCAGCCTCTCAATATCTTTCCTGAGGGTGGGCGACCAGAACTGCACAGCATATTCCAGGTGCGGCCGAACAAGGGAATTGTACAGAGAAAGCACAATCTCCTTGTTCCGAAACTGAAATTGCCTCCTGATATAACCCAATAGTTTCTGAGCTTTCTTTTCCACCTCTACGCACTGTTTCGTAAACTTAAGGTCGCTGCTAATTAGCACACCCAAGTCCTTTTCTAAATCAGTCACCTCGATATGACTCCCCAACATCGAGTAGTCCGACTTGGGATTGGCGTAGCCAATGTGCATCACTTTGCATTTACCCAAATTAAACGGCATTTGCCATTTTTCGGACCACTCTCCTATCCTACCTAGGTCCGCACGCAGTTCCTCGATCGCTTCGGGCGTCCCAAAATTGGCCCCAAGCTTGGTGTCATCAGCGAATTTGGCGATCCGACTGACGATGCCACCGTCTGTATCATTTATGTAAATGATAAACAACAGTGGCCCCAAAACGGAACCCTGAGGAACCCCACTAGTGACCGAGGCCCAACCCGAACTGGCCCCTTTAATTACAACCCTCTGCCGCCTATTCTTCAGTCAGTTTTCAATCCACCTACCTACTTCCCCACCGATACCCAGCGCGCGCACTTTCGCTATTAGCCGGCGGTGAGGTACCTTATCAAAGGCTTTCTGAAAGTCGAGATAAAGTATATCAATCGCCCTACTCTTATCGTACTCACTCAACATGACGTGGAAAAACTCGAGCAAGTTGGTGAGACACGACCTATGCCGTCTAAACCCATGTTGGGAGTCCCCAAGCAGCTTGTAGGAATCCAAATGGTCAACGATCCTATCCGCTATTATCCCCTCTAATAATTTACCTACAACTGAAGTGAGACTAATGGGACGATAGTTCCCTGGACTTTCGTGATCCCCTTTCTTAAAGATAGGGGTCACGTTGGCTTCCCTCCAGTCACCAGGCACCTGGCCCGTCTCCCAACGATTTGTTGAAGACTGTAGCCAGGTGGGGAGCCACCTGGTCGCGCACCTCCCGCAACACTGAGGAGAAACTGGTCTGGCCCAGGAGCCTTAAACGCGCTCAGTTTGTCTATTCTATCGGCAACGACTGTCGCGGTACATTGAACACTATCCAGGCCAGCACCTTCGTGCCTAACGCCTGGCTCGGGGATGATGCGGGTGTCCTCCCTGGTGAACACTCCCGCAAAGTACTCATTAAGCACATTGGCGATGTCCGCGTCGGAGGTCCGCAGAACCATTCTACTATTAACATAACTGAAGAACTCCTTAGGGTTCCCCTTGCAGAGGCTTGCCACCCGTAGTTCTTTGTTACGTTTCGCTAGCCTAACCTTCGCCTTCACTTCCCTACACAGGCGGACATACCCTTCAGTGTTCTCATGGGAATGATTGGCCTTCGCCCTCCTATACGCTACTTTCCTATTTCGGATAGCCGAAGCGATGTCACGATTGAACCACTTAGGCTGCGTTTGAAGCAGGGGTGGACCGTTTTGAGGGTATGGCAGCAGACTGCAGCACCATAAACTCGTCCCGGAATGCACTCACACTCCCTCAACATCGCCGCCGACCTCGAACCCCATCTCACTACGCTATCCCTGAGGCTAACAAAGTCCGCCCGCCGGAGATCGAGCTTACTGCCTCTCGAGTTACTACGCTTCACCGAGGGACGCACACACGGACCTAATCAGACCGTGATCACTCCCGCCCAACGATTCGTCAACGGTGAGGCCAGTGACGAGGTTGTCTTCGGTCGTGAATACTAAGTCTAGAACGTTTTCGCCTCGTGTAGGCTCATTGACCCACTGAGTGAGGAAGTACTCATCAGCATAGTCAACTAGCCTCCTCCCTTCAGCATCGGCAGTCCTGTCTTCCCATTTTATGCCGCGACAGTTGAAGTCTCCTAAAACTACACACCCTATCCCCTAGCAGGCTACTGAGTTTGGTGTACAGGGCTGTATCCTCCTCGAGGACGAGATGCGGAGGTCTGTACACCAAGATTAACCTATAGTTCGTCCCTCCCACGTTCAGATCGACGCCAAGCAGCTCCCGTTCCGACCGGAACTGGCAGTCAACCGGACTCAACGTGTCCCTGACGTATATTAGTACCCCACCCCCCTCCCCACGGGTGCGGTCTTTACGAAACATTCTATACCCGGGAATTTCGAACTCCCCAACGTAGTCCCTACGATCAGTATGAATCCAGGACTTGGTGATAGCAACGATATCCTGGTATTCTGATGCTAAGAGCGCCCATAGCTCGCAAAACTTGTTCCTAATCGACCTAGCATTAAAGAGCATTGCACGGAGGGAGCCTTCCCTATTCTGACCGCCCTCTAGCATGACCCGTTTCCCGAACAGCCAGGGCTGTCGGGAGTTGAAGAGCCCCTCACTAAAGAGGGGGCAACTTCCGCAGGAGCCTGAGCCCCCTCCAACGTAGAAGGAGGGTCACCCACCTGTACCTGAACGCACCCTTCAGTTGAAGGTACGTCCGCCACCGGCTCATCATCATCATCTCCCCGGTGAGGCCCCATCATCTCTCCCCGGACTCGACCTCACCATTCTGTATAGGTGCCGGTCGAGCAGCGCGCCTAGCACACCTTTACTCTTGTTATTGAGGTGGACACCATCCCTCTGGTAAAGGTCCCACCTACCTGAAAATGCGTCGAAGGGGTCAATAAACCTCACGCCCAGCGGGACGCACAAGTCTTGCACCCTCTCGTTGACGCCAATGACCTTACTGAGTGCGTGGTCACTGGCATTCATTCGCGGTAAAATACCCATTAACATTCCCCTGTCTGTCTTCAGTTTTAGATCATCCGCAAGAGACATGATCTCGGTGATGATCCCTTCTGAAAGACCTACTCTACCGCCTTTGAGGAACAGGTCGTTGCCACCAAGCTGGACAACGATGGCAGTCCTCCGACTAGCCACGCGCACCTTCTCTACCTCCTTCTTTAAGTGCGCCGTTCCCCGCCCAGGTAAGCACCTTACCTTCCTCCCATCCCGGTTTGCAGAAGCAAAGTAGTTCTCCTGGCCCCTGATCTGCGAGTCCCCAATCAAAACGGTGTCTTCCTCCTTCGAGCACAGGAGACTAAAGCGGTTAGAGGTCCTGACAGGGGCAACTGGGGTCTCAGGCTTCGGCTTCGCAGCCTTCTTGCCCGAGACCTTCCGAAACCCGTCGCCACCCATACACGCAGTTACACCACCCGACCCACCCCGACCGGTAGCTACATCCTTCGGCTTCTTTGGGCCATCAGTAGGCTCCTTCCCACCCTTTTTCTTCTTCGGCCCCTTCCCACCCTTCTCTATCGACCCCCTTCCCACCCTTCTCTATCGACTCCCTTCCCACCCTTCTCTATCGACTCCCTTCCCACCCTTCTCTATCGACCCCCTTCCCACCCTTCTCTATCGACCCCCTTCCCACCCTTCTCTATCAGCCCCTTCTTTGCGCCCTCCACCTTACCCCGCGGTTCCAAGCATTCCACGTGGGTCGCTGGCGATTCCTGACACTGATTTAGGACCCTGGCCCCCGGTTGCGCAGAGAGAGAGAGAGAGAGAGAGAGAGAGAGAGAGAGAGAGAGAGAGAGAGAGAGAGAGAGAGAGAGAGAGAGAGAGAGAGAGAGAGAGTTACAAGTAGTTACAAGGAAAAGAAGTACCTCAAAAGGCCTTGCGGCCCATACCGAGGAGAGAGAGAGAGAGAGAGATTTGGGTCGCAGCCTAAAAAGGCTAGAGGTATATCCTCAATCTTGTTATGAAAGGATCTAATATATATGTGTCTACATAGATATATAAGGTTACAGTACTAAATTTTTCCCCATTAAAGTTTACTGAGAAGTTCTGTGGGTAGCTTTTATATGCAGGGTGTCCCATAAGTCTGGTCTCATAGAAAATTTCTTTTAAATTAAATTTACAAAAGTGTAATACATTAGAACTAAAACGTTCAAATTGGTCTTGTTGTGGGACTTTTTTTTTATCTTGTAGGTAGAATAACACGCAATAGCTAATATGGAAGTGAGTTACACTCCTGAGGAGAAGGCCTCCGCCTTTTCCTGAGAAGACCGAACTTATGGGACACACACACACACACACACACACACACACACACACACACACACACACACACACACACATATATATACAGGGCGTCCCAAAAAAATGTATACACACTTTAACAGCTGATAGCTCAATTGATGTTTCTTTCTTTCCAAGTTAAACCCATTAGAATTAATAATGGCAGTCAGACTAAGCTTTGAACAAAGGAAATTCATTCTAAAATGCTACTGGAAGTGTGAAAACGCAGTTGAAGTGCAAAGACAGTTTAGGAGGGAGTTTCAAACAGATCCACCAACGCGACTTACCATCACTCGAATTAGAGATAAGTTTGAAGCCGATGGAACTGTTCAGAATGTCCACAAGAAGCGTTCCGGAAGACCACGGACATCGACAAGCCCCACAAAGCAAGAAAGAGTACTGGAAACGTATCACCAAAGTCCAAGAAAATCTGTGCGGCAAGCGAGTCGTGAGGTAGGAATTTCAGAATCGTCTGTCCAACGCATTTTGAAGCGCTGTCAATGGAAAAGTTACATTCCAAGATTAGTCCATGCTATTAATGAAGATGATGATGATCCGGACCGAAGAGTGGAGTATTGCGAGTGGTACTTGGCACGATGTGGATGTGGATTGGACGAAGGGGTTTCGTAGAATACCCTCCGCGTTCACCAGACCTCACACCACTAGACTTTTTTTTATGGGGATACTTAAAAGACAAAGTCTACGCTATAAAACCTGCAACAGTCGCTGAATTGAGAGCAGCCATTGAACGAGAATGCACACAAATACCAAACGAAATGTTTCGTGATGTTTGCGATTCCATTGCTTCGCGTTATCAGCAGTGCCTGGACCAGAACGGACGTCAGTTTGAAAACAGGCGTTGACAAAACAATTAAATAATGTCTGTAGATTCTATTACATTTTGAAAATGAAATGTATTTTAATAAACACTGCCTTTATAAGTATTTAAAGTGTGTGTACATTTTTTTGGGACGCCCTATATATAAAAGTGGAGAAACTGCTGTCTCCTCTCTCCGGCCATCTTTACACATCTTCATATTAAACTTTATTTCTCTTCATTCATATTTCAGTTGTTGCAATAACTTTTATCCTTTGATCCAAGGGGTGAGTTGTACGCAGTCTCATGCGATCGATGGGGATCCATTGAGACACTGAATGAAGACTGTAGGAGACAAATGTCCAGAGTGTCTTCCGCCGCTGCCTGGGCCATGGGGCAGTGGGACACCATGGAAAAATATACAAACTTTATCTCGAGAGAAACTCAGGAAGGAGCTTTCTATAGAGCAGTTTTGGCTATCCACATGAATGAATTCCAAAAAGCGCAAGAGGTGAGCAATTGTGTGGAGGGGGGGAATTTTTTTAGGAGGCAAATTAAAAATTTCTTGAAATCAATGTTCGGCATTTGATGAATGGGATTTTTTGTTTTGTCACACTTACATCAATTAGTTAATTGTAGTAAGCTTCAAACAGAGAATAGCATCATTGTTAACGGGTTAAAATTATCAATTAAATTATCCATACACATATTACGAGAAACTCCTCTCTCATTCTGTCTGGGATGTACATGATATTTGATTACCAGATAGTAGATAAACGAAAATGAAAATGAAAAGGTTTATTAGCAAACTATAGTCCATATGACAAATATTAATAATACAATGAAAACTGTTAGTTCTGTGTTGACAAAAAAGAAATGCAAATTGACAACTATAACATACTCCGAGCCAACAGAACAGTGAGACGTAAAGGAGGATGTGCTATTTACACACGTGAAAGGCATATGGCAGAAATGACTACAAGTACCTCAAACAGCTACGTAGAATGTGTAGCAGCAAAAGTTTCAAAATTTTCAGATTCCATTACAGAGGTAAGAAACTGGGTAAAAGATCTACACACTCCAACCCCAAATATTTTTCTCTGTGGTGATTTTAATTTCCCGTTCATGAAATATAAAAGGATGAGAAAAAATATATGTATACACCAGGACAAGGGGGGCACACGGGAAGACCAAAAGCAGGTAAAAATGCTACTAGCTCTAGCTGATGAATTTATGTTAACGCAAGAAATAACAGAAAACACAAGAAAAAACAACTGCCTAGATTTGGTATTCACAAACAACAGCAACCTAATTGATAATGTAGAAATATCTCAAACTATAATATCGGACCACAACATTATTGAAATACAACCAATATAAAAGCAACAGGAAAGGAAAGAACACGAACAACAGAAAGAAGCAAATTCGAAATTTTCAATTTTCACTCCAAAACTGTAAATTGGGAAGATGTTGCATCCAGCATGGAAGTAATAGATTGGAAAACCATTTTCGAGGCCAAGACAACGGAAGAGATGCTAATGACTTTAGAGGAGAAGACGCTGGAAATTGTGGAAAGACGTGTCTCAAAAATACAACAAAGAGGAAAGAGAAGCAGGTTCGAGAGACAAAAGAGGTCATTGTTCCGAAAGAAAAAAAGAGTGACTGCAAAACTAAGTAACTAAAAATAACATCAGGAAAATATTAAATGATAAACTGCAGAGTATCGATGACGTCATACAGTAACTAATTGAGAAGCATACAGAAAAAGACGATGACGACGGTATAGAAGTGATAAAGGTTAACTCAAAGTACTTCTATAATATTGCATAAAGGAAATTGAAAAACCATGCGACTATCGGACCTCTGAAAAACGAGAAGTGCTTTATCTGATGGTCTAACAGAAGTATCTGAAATATTAAGAGCTCAGTACGAATTATCTTTCAGTATCCGAAAAACTGACAAACTACTATGCGATAGAAACGCGTTCTTTGAAGAAGAACTGCAAGGGGAAAGTATAACAGACTTCGACTTTATGACAGATGATATTACACAAACTATAGGGAAACTAAAAACACACGGCGGCAGGACCGGATAAATGGAATGCCACACTGATCAAAAACTGCAAGAATGCAATCGCTGAGCCCCTATATTGGATATGGAGGCGATCACTAGACACGGGAGAAATACCGGGCATCCTGAAGAGCGCGAACATAGTCCCAGTATATAAAGGAGATCGATCCGAGGCCAAAAACTACAGGTCAGTGTCGCTTACATCTCATCTCCAAAATATTTGAAAGAATAGTTAGACAGAAAATCTATGACTTTTTGGAAGCTCAGAAAAAATTCAATGATAACCAACATGGGTTTCGGTCAGGCAGATCATGCCTATCACAACTAATGGAACACTACAACAACATGGAATCATAATGCATAAACTGAAATATATGGGAATAACAGGAAAAGTAGGGAAGTGGATATTTAATTTCCTTAATGAGCGGCGGCAAGTCGTTACAGTACAAGGCGTATCTTCATCAGAATCAGAGGTCCTCAGCTCAGTAACACAAGAAACAGTATTAGCTCCACTATTCTTCATAATCATGCTAACTGACATAGATGAGGACGTTACCAGAGACAGCACAGTAACATCTTTTGCCGATGACTCAAAGATCAGTAGAAAAATAAGAAACCCAGAAGATATAGGATCTTTACAAACCGACATGGACAGAATCTACAAGTGGACGGAAGACAACAATATGAAATTTAACACAGAAATTTTAGCTGTTACGGTACGGAAAAAGAGAAGACCTAAAATCCATGGAATATTATACCCCAAATGGACAGGAAATTCAGAGAAATTCTAGAGCAAAAGATTTAGGGGTTGTAATGACTGATGATGCGAAATTTGAAACACAAAATAAGATAGCAGTAAACAGAGCAAAGAGAATAACGACAGATACTGAGAACCTTTAAACGAGGGGATAGGAATATAATGATTCCTCTTACTAAAAACACTGATCATACCCAAATTGGAATACCGCTCGGTCCTAACATGCCCATATAAAAAAGAAGACATTAGACAGCCAGAAGGGATTTAGAGAAGCTTCACAGCCAAGATCGAGGGGTGCAAAGAATTAAATTACTGGGAAAGGTTACGCGAACTAAACCGATATTGGAAAATAATCGAGAAACTAGTCCCTAATTTTACTCTGAACCCTGTAACTCCCCAAACAACAGTGGAAAGTAGAAAAGGAAGACTGTGTCGTGTTCTCAAATTAAAGGCTAGACAGGGAACATCCTTAACCCTGAAAGAAAATAGTTTTGTTGTGAGAGGACCAAAACTGTTTAATCAGCTGCCCAAAGACCTAAGGAACACGAATGGTGTTGCAGTGGACTTCAAAAGAAGATTAGACGCCTGGCTCAGAACAATTCCCGATGAACCGGGCGTATATGTGAGGTGGAGAGTACAAGAAACCGACTCACTACTTCACCAGGCCAACTCGAGAGGAGGGGCGACAAGCTTGACCTTCGCGAAATGAGGAATCATCGCACGGAACCTTTGAAAGGTTGACAGTTCACATACTAAGGATATAAATATACACAATTAATTAGAAATAATACAGTAATGTCGAAGTTACGTGGAGCTACAGACAGACGTTTTCGTACCATGAATTCCATAGTTTAGACGACAAACGGCAGGACATCATGGATAGCTGGGATAATCGGGTTGGTTGATTTTTTAATTCTTTGTATTAGACTGTATTGAGCACGTCTTGTTACCTCCGGGAAGCTCGGGACATTGCGGGTAGCAAACATTTGTGAAGCTGAGCATCTCGGGTGGGGGGGTAATTTATGTAGGAGTCTAAAAGACCTGTTTTACAGCAAATTTAGGGTTCTGCCAGAACCTTTTTTATAATTCACCCATAGTTGCTGTCCGTATATATTACTGCAGAAAGTACGAAAGAGTGTCTCTTTACCTTCACTTGTACAGAACCGGAAGTTCCTTATAGTCATATTCGTTTAAGCACAAAGGCTTCGAGATTGTTTTCTTATAGCTAAGTCATTACTCAAGCAGCTGGTGATAGTTTGACCCAAATACTTAAACTCTTGTACTTCCTCAATTACTTCACCTCTCATTTTAAACCTAATATCAGCTAGCTGATCGGAGCTTTTAGGATGGAATTGCATAACCTTAGTTTTTGTAACATTAAAAAGAATATCATGTTTCTGCGAGTACACTTCGCGGACTTTTAGTAGCTGATCCAGACCTTTAACAGAGGGACTTATTAACGATAAACGATTGACGATGAACTTGTTAATGATAAATGTCCATCGTATCCTATAACACTGAATAATCACCAGAAATAAGGTGACCAGTCTGACTTTGTGTTGCTTTTTTTCGAAAAGATGATGACAACATAGATACACCAAAACAATATAATTCTAATTAAACGTTGCAGCTAATTGAACTATCGCGTGAATTACTGGATACGGAGCTAACTGCCATGGTAGGGGAAAGTTACCAAAGGGCTTATAACTCGATGGTCGGCGTGCAGATGTTGGCTGAGTTGGAGGAAGTGATACAGTTTAAGTTGGTGCCAGAGAGAAGGAAAGCTATTGGCCAAATTTGGTGGGACAGACTGCAGGTACTGTAACGCGTAGCAAGTTCTTGAATCGTTGTATTACGTGATTTTATTCATATATAATAACTCTCCCCAGTAGTTTGTTAAATTATGTAATTGAAAATATAAAACTAGTTTTTTTTTTTATTACATTTTAGTAAAATTAAAACCCTTTTCAATGCAGGGTTGTCAAAAGATCGTCGAAGACTGGCAGAAGATCCTTCAAGTTCGCTCATTGGTTCTGACCCCTCAAGATGATATGAGAGCTTGGCTGAAATTTGCATCAATGTGTCGCAAGGCGGGTCGATTAAGTCTTACTCACAAGACACTTGTTAACCTCTTGGGGTTCGACCCATCTCAGAATACCCAACAGCATTTACCCGCCACCCATCCGCACGTCACCTACCAGTACTGCAAATATCTTTACGCATTTCCAAGCAGAAGACACGAAGCCTTCAAGTGAGTATCTCAGGTGGCAATTTTAAATTTTTTCTTATTGAATTAGTTAATTTTAATTGTTGAATGATAGTTTTACTTGATTGTTTTAAGTGTTTAGACTTTCTTTGCTTCTCTGGGGATGATCACTGGAAAATAGTTTTACCACAATAAGCAGTAATAAGTTACTAAGCTTGTGTTCAGAACCTATCAAAAGAAATGCTAAATAAGTTTCATTGTCGACTCAACTAGTCATACACTAAACTCGATCGAGTTTCCCCACATTTTTCGGCAGTGAACATACATAAGTGTTAATATGAAATGGCAACAAACTTCAGTTTTTCTTAGAAAGTAATTTAAAAATTACTGGAGCTAATAACTCGTCTGGTCGTGAGAGGTAACTTTTCTTAGTATCCTATTCCCAGGATTTGCCCAAAGTTGCACAAAAGTTTTGGTAAGGTCAGAATTGAGTATTGTAAGAACTAAAGTAGCGGAAGTTATGTTAAAATTATAAATTAATTTCTTTTCCAGACAACTGCAGAATTTCCTGAAACAGCTTCCTCCCGTGTCTGATTCTGCTTCACAGAAATTGGTGTCGAGGGTTTATCTAAAGTTGGGACTGTGGTAAGATTTAACTGTTAAGACTCGTGTGTTCATAAGTAATGAAAACAATGGGTATCCGTTAGTCCATGCGAATACATTTGCCTGTTCTCGCTGCGATATGACATCACCATGTTGAAACGGCAGTTAATCCTTCAAATCAATCAATCAATCAATCAATCGGTGTGAATATTTGAAAGGTAGCGAATATTGAAGGAACTTTTCAGTTATCGTGATGATATTTTTTCATCATTCATTTGCAGGCACCAAGAATTAAATGGGTTAAACGACAAAAACGTCTCCACCATTCTTTATTATCTGAAGCAATCCAAAGATACCGATGTAAACTGCTACAAAGCGTGGCATGCGTTCGCCTGCACCAATTTCGAAGCCTTGCTACTTTATAGAGCAAGAGATGAATCGACCAGCCTCGGTTTCCAGTCCGATGAGTGGGAGGAGCCAGAGTTCCATGCTGACATCACAGGGGGAGGAGTTACACCCGTGGAAGAGGATCCGCCTCCTGTCGTTCCCGGAAAAAGGGTATTATAATTTTGTGAAACTTTGGGTTACATTCGAAGTAATTTCCTGTGAAATTGATGAGATTTATCGTTTGTATTCTGTAAGTTTCCTTCTTAAACACCTCCATCCATACCGCTCTCCAATGAATGGCATGTAAATGTTAAATATATATTTCACATTACATCCATCCCATGCAGGTTTAAGGATGTCATTGAGGACATAACGTAACATTTAATCGACAAGTCATTTACGTAACATTTAATCGACAAGTCATATAAATTAGACTGTTAGGTTAGGTTGATTTATTTCAGTATCGATTAACGTCCCATCGACCACAGGTCTCTTAAACGCAACCTTAGTAATTTATAATCGTTTAAACGTTCCTCAATTAAAGTCTTATTTTCGAACTTAAAACTCTTCTCTCTCCATTTAGACTTTGGTGACAGAATTTGCGATTGCTGCGTGCAAAGGTTTTGTCCAGTCCATTGCATTGAGTGACACCAACAACACGCTGCAAGATACACTTCGCCTTCTGACAGTGTGCTTTGAGCATGGGTTCCAACCAGGGGTCCACCAGGTGCTTCTTAATAGACTAAAGACAATTAGAATCGACAATTGGCTGCAGGTAAGAGATTTCAGACAATGAATAATTAGAGAAGATGGGGGTGTAACTCGAAGGAGACGATAGCACTTATGGTCAAACTAACGCGTAAATAATTTATTTGTCCTTTGTCTCGTTTCATTTTTAGGTTTTAAGAAGAGCTTCCCTGGGTCTACCGTGGTAGAGTAGCGTTCGAATCCACGCAAAGCCGCGGGTCTTTTCCGTCATATGTCCTTAAATGTTATGAAGAAGGTTAAACAATCCCAAGAATTATATTATTATACAGAATGAACAATGAATGTTAACCCTAACTTAAAAAAAAAATTATTTGATTTTTTCAGGTCATTCCTCAGCTGATAGCGAGAATTGATACCCACCAACCCCTAGTCAATAAATTAATTCATCAGCTGTTGGTGACTGTAGGCAAACAGCATCCACAGGTAGCTAAACTTTTAATTTAATACCCAAGATTGTTCTCAATTTAGCATCCGAGTTGTTTTCCCCACATTTAAGATCTTTTAAAAGCGAGGATATCTTTGCAGAGAGTATTGTAAAGTTCAAGTTTTGAAATTTAGAATACGAAGAAATTTCTAATTTGGCGAAAAAATGTCAAATAAAACTGCAGTATTTTATATATTTTTAAATAAAACTTAAAAATATTCTTTTACAGGCTCTTTTGTACCCACTTACCGTTGCTGCAAAATCTTCAGAACCTTCCAGGGTGAAAGCTGCGGATATAATATTAAAAAGCATGAGAGAACATTCCAATGAACTTGTTAATCAAGCGATGGTGGTAAGCATTAAAAGTTTATAGAATAAGTAAGGAACTGTTAATAGCTAATTGTAATTCCTAATATGAGATCCGCCAAGATAGCCTAGTAGTAGAATCCCGGATTCTTAATTCGAAGCTCCTGGGTTCGACTGTCGGCCCGGACTTAAGATTCCGGTGATTAAGGTACCTTTGTGGGTTTCCCTCGGTGAGGCAGTGGTTTGGATCCCACGAGAAACTACTGTTGGTTCCCTCTGTTATATGACCTGAGAAACGAAGGCGGTTAAATAACCCCAAACATGGCTTAGCACTGAAACACGTGACTTTGTAGGGGAGTATCAAATTAAAGGTTATAGACTTTTTGTTAAAAACAGAATAGGTAGGCGAGGAGGCGGTGTTATGTTGTATATCAAAGATAATATTGCGAACGTTATAGAAGTAAAGCACACAATTCCAGAACCGATAGATTCGACTATAGCAGAACTTAAATTGAACGATTTCAAACCTGTTGTTGCGGTTATATATAGGCCCCTAATCAAACAGCTGACAGGACGAAGCGTTATATCGTGAACTAAAGAGAATAATAGGTAGTGAGCAGGCTTTAGTTATGGGTGACTTTAATTGCGCCAACGTGAATTACGATACAATACAGGGAGACGCGGAAGGTAATCGTTTAGTTAATTTTCTCGAGGATAGCTTTCTTATTCAAAAGGTTGGGGAACCTACGAGGTTGGACAGTATTTTACATTTAGGAATAACTACGGATGAGAGGCTAATCACTGATCTTCAAGTAATAGAACTGTTAAGCAATTGCGATCACAATATGGTAGGGTTTGTCCTCTCAGTCAGTCACTCGAAACCAGCTAACTCGACTAAAATTCCTAACTTCCAGCACGCAGACTTTTGTAAATTTCGAAATAAATTGTCACACGTCAATTGGGAAAACGTAATGGGGATCTCCAACGCAAAACTAATGTGGGAATCGTTTGAAACAGTATTTAGGACTATAAATGAGGAATGTGTACCGTACAAAATTAAGCGTGTGAAAGTAAACAAGCCCTTGTGGTTTACTTCTAGAGTAGGAGACATAATAAAGAGCAGGGATAGGGCTTATAGGCTACATAATAAGGTAGGTTGATTTTCCCGCATTTTTTTAGATATCGACTTTGGACTAGTCGAGATAGTCAGGGCTTAATATGATAATAAATGACAAAAAATTTCAGATCCCTAGCTTTAACCGTTTTTTGAGGAAACCGTTTCAAAAATCGTCAAAAAATCGTACCGAAAAATACCACATTTTCGCAATTTTCGGCCAAAAAAAACATGCTATTTTCATAAAAAAATCCTGAAAAAAGTTACAATTTTATTGAAAAAAAGTAAAAAAAACATGTACAGAGTCAAATAAACAGATTTAGATCCCAAGATCATCATAATTTTCACTGTAAGAGCACTTAGAAGCAAAAGAAGGCCTCATCTGGCGGCTTAGGGCTTTGGCCAGAATGTGTTTGTGCCTTGATTCGAGTCCATAAACAGTATGGGAAGCTTCAGATGTCAGCTTCACGGCCCTTTCAACACTGAGAATGTGAAGGCAGATCAGGCAGCTCCAGCTTGGTGCCATTCAGCAATGCTTCTTGAAGCTCCTGGTCAGAAAAGTCTTCTGTGAGAGCAGGTTCACAGATGCCACTTTGAGAAAGGTTGATTAGTTCTGACCAGTGGGTAGCTTTAATGTTGATGGCTGTGATCGTCTTCAGCCTCTTCTTGGCTGGCTTCCCACTTCTGAAAGAATAATAATTAATTTATTTTTTATTCCAGTTTAAGATTTAATCCCTATTAGTCTCAGAATTGCTGATTTAAATTAAACTTAAAAAAAAAAAAAAAGTTCTATAAATCCCCATAATCGAATTTTTTTTTCAGAAAGAAGGTAAGATTATTTCCATTATCAGAGGGGAAGGGGGAAATTGGGATAAGAAAATGTGAAAAAAAATTCGATTATGGAGATTTATAGAACTCGGGCCTTTTTTTTATTAAATAAATCCCCATAATCAAATTTTTTTTTCACATTTTTTAAAATTAATAAATGCTTACCTGATGGACAGAATTTTCTTGAGAGCAGCTTCTCTCACTTCCAAGTCATCAGACTTCATCATGGAGTACAGCACATTCTCGGGCAGCAAGGCAAAAGCATTGTACACGTACTTTAGGTTCTTGAAAGCAACACCCTGGATTTCTTCAGACTGCTGCTTGATCCTCTGGATCACGTTGAAGATGTACAGCTGCTGATTGTGGAACTTGCTGTCCCTTTTGATCTCAAACCAACTGACTGCATACACTTCCACAATGAACTTGATGACCTGGTAAAGCTTATCTTGTAGTTCTGGAGGGTAAGCACCTCTGGTCCACAGACACATCAATCTAATTGCCGAAGTCAACCATCTTGCATGGTTTAATGGTCCAATTTTCCAGGCAGCAAATCTTGGGTTGACTTTGCCCCTGGAAATTCCAAGCACATACTCCAAAAGAAGCCTCTGGTCGCTACTGAGATCATTCAGTGTCTCCTCAGCAAATTCCATGTCATCCAGGGGGCCACTGAGTTTGGTGAATTCCACTTGTGGCAGATCTTGGTAGTCAATTTCACAGAGTTTTCCCAGCGGACCAGTGAAAGCAGTGGGACTTTTGGTATTGCCATCAAGATGCTTGAAAACAGCTCTGAAAGGAAGCTCATTCTGATGGAGTGAACAGCCAATGGTGTGCAATTTCTGCTCAATTTTATTTTCCAGAGCTGTTACAAGGCCTCCCTCCCAGCCAGTGTTTGTATTTGTGTTGTCAAGGAGGACAGCTTTCAGGGTATGAACACTGTTAAACTCCTCCAAGACACTAGCAACTTCTTCACCAAGAAGAACTCCAGTCGCACCTTTAATTGGGATGACTCTGTGAGTAAGATATGTTCCACTTTCAGTTCCTGGCTCCTTTGTGAAAGTCAAATGGTGCTCTTGTCCCTTTCCTTTCTTCAGCTTAGTCTCCCCATTTTCATCCTTAACTTCTCTGTACAGCAAAGTGTCCTTGTCAACTTTCCCATCAACCCCAATACAGACTAACTTTTCCAGACCCTCATTGTGCTTTTCATCATTTTTCACTTTCATTCTAGCTTTTCCTCTGTCCACTTTCGATTTATCAACTATTATCTGTTTCACATCAAGGCCAGGCTTAAGCAGGTCCATAGCTTGTAAGTCCAGGAGGAAGGCATTAGCAAGACTTGCCCCAAGATTGGAAGAAACATCACCCCTGATCAGTTCCATGGCATATCTGGGGGTTTTCAAAAAGCTGTAACCTACACTTGGGTGCCTCCTTGGCTTGAACTCTTCAGCTTCACCACCAGATGGCTGAAATGAAAATAAAAAATAAATTACTAAGGCGAAAATGGGGAAAAATATGGGTAAAAATCGACGAAAATGGGCGGAAATAAGAATAAATTACTAAAGCGAAAATGGGGGAAAAAAAGGGGGAAATAGGGACAAAAAGTAGGGATAAATTTGGGTAAAAATGGGATGAGATATAAGAAAAAAAATATATTACCTCTCCTGATTCTCCTGAGCTGGATTCAAAAGAAATATCTTGTGAAGGTGTGGAGGCAAAAATGGCCAAATCCACTTCCTGCTGCTGTTGAATCTGGCTCTGTAATCTTTCTGCTTCAGCTGCAGCCCTCTGGTCTCTCTTCACAGCAGCTTTATCCACAGATCCCAGCTGGACAGAGCCCTTGGGTCCTATTTTGGCCTTCTGATCTCTCAAGTATTCCCTCTCCTCTACTGGAACCTGAAATATTAAAGTATATTAAATAGCGGATCTAAAATAAGAGAGAAAATCCTGAAAAAAAATTGATTATTAATTTCTATTACCAGGAGGGGGGGAAGGAAGATTACAGGAGGAAAATGCGGATATTTTTCAATTACAAGCATTGAATTTCCTTCCATTTAAAAGGCACCTAATCGCACTAAGTTAGGCCAGTTAAAAGTTAAAAAAATAATAGCATTACCTTCTTACTGGGAGGACAAGTGCAGATTGTGTGCTGTGTTTGACAATTTTCTTTCTTGCACTTCACAGCATTGTCATCACAGGGACGAACAGGTAGCTTACAGGTACAAGCAGAAATGTCAAAAAGTTTATCCAGCTTTTCCTTCAGATTCTGCTCCTGGACTGTAGAAAGACTTCCTGTTTATCTCTTTTGCTTTCTTGAAGCACACTTTATCCACCAATTTCACTACATAATATTCCTCATACAGGGGCAGCCGCGGGTTCACTGCCTGCCAGATCTCAATCACATCCTTTGCTATCATTTTAGCAATATCATAGTCTTTCAAGTCCGGGTGGCTGTTTTGGAGGAAATAACTGTACTGAATAACTTGGCGGAGGGTAGGAGGCTCTGTTTTATCCAAAGGGGAAGGCTGGCCACTGAATTTTTTGGCACTATCACTTCGAGTTAACACTGCAGACTTCCGTTTTTTACCCATTTTTATGAAAATTTGAAAATAAACACAATTAAATGAACGCATCATAAAATAACTTAATTTAATACACATTTTATAGGTAAATATCATTAAAAAATACAAAATAATACACTAATAAACATCTATAATGCATTTACAATAAGTTTCAAGCATCGTTTTGTTAAAAAAGACTAATTTTAATTGATTATTTTGATGAAATAAGGTCCGATATTTTGTTTGTTTACATTGCGCGATTTTACGCGTAAAATTCGGCAATTTTACAACTTAGAAATAATTAACAATCCTCAAAAAATACAATCATTTTCACAAATATGAGTTGGTGCAACGTTTTTTATACATTAATACCTTTCTATCTAGACTAGTCCAAGATCACAGTTCCAAAATCAACCTACCCCACTACATAAGTGCGATAAAGACAATTTGTGGTTACGAAACAACTACATATCTCTAAGGCGTGAAGCGAAAAGTGTAATAAAAAAGTCCAAGCGCGAATTTGAAATCTCCATAGCTCGTGACGGTAAAGAAAACCCCAAGCGATTCTTTCAATACGTCAACAATAGAAATCCACTAAGAAGTGTCTTGGGGCCGTTGAAAAATGTTAACGGAGAGCTAGTTTCTGAAAACAAGGAAATGGCTACCTTGTTAAACGAATTTTTTTGTCAGTTTTTACTATAGAAGATGTAACGAATATCCCTACGGTCATGGACATAATACCTTTTGATAATGATAATATTTTGGATAATATTGTGGTTAGTGTAGAGGAGGTAATGCGTTATATTGATAAAATGAAAATGCGTAAATCACTGGGACCAGATTCCATATATCCCATACAACTAAAAGAATTAAAAGATAGCATTGTTGTGCCGCTAACAAAGATTTTTAATGCGTCTATTTCTGAGGGGTGCGTACCAGATAATTTCAAGTTAGCAAACATAACACCTATCTTTAAGAAAGGCGATAAAGGTGCGGCGGGAAATTATAGGCCAATCAGTTTAACGTCCGTTGTAGGTAAGCTACTGGAATCAATAATTAGGGATCGTATAGTCGAACACTTAGAATAGAATTGCATAACTTAGTTAGAAATACGCAGCACGGTTTTAGGCGAAACCAATCTTGCTTAACTAATCTTTTAGAATTTTTTCAAAGCGTGGTTGACGTTTGCGATAGTCATCGGGCGGTTGATGTAGTGTATTTAGATTTTCAAAAAGCGTTTGACACCGTACCGCACAAAAGTCATTGAAAAAACTAAGGCTCATGGAATCAGGGGTGTATTAATAAATTGGATAGAAGAGTGGTTGCGAGGTAGGAAACAGAGGGTGGTCGTTAATGGAGCGGAGTCGTGTTGGGCTAATGTAGCGAGTGGCGTTCCTCAGGGTTCTGTATTGGGCCCCTTGCTTTTTCTTATATATATTAACGATTTAGATGTCGGCCTAGTCAGTACAGTTTCAAAGTTTGCGGATGACACGAAGCTGGGTGGTAGGGCGATTAATGACGAAGATAGAGATCAAATCCAGGAAGATCTGAATAAAATCGTTGATTGGTCAGTCACATGGCAAATGAGATTTAACGTCGATAATTAAGTGCAAAATTTTACATATAGGTTCGCGTAACGGTAATTTTGCGTATAGTATGCCAGGGAAGGAGTTAAACGTAGAGCAGGAAAAAGCTCTAGGAGTCACTGGTGATTTAAAAGTAGCGAAACAAAGTACAGCAGCGGTCAATAAAGCAAACAAAGTGTTAGGTTTTATAGCTCGGAATTTTGAGTACAAATCGCGCGATATTATAGTTCTTCTTTATAAATCATTAATTAGACCCCATTTGGAGTACGCGATCCAATTTTGGAATCCGCATATGCGAAAAGATATAGACAAACTCGAAAGAGTTCAAAGACGAGTAACTAAGATGATTCCGTCGCTTAGGTCAAAGTCGTACGAGGATAGGCTTAAGGAGTTAAAATTGACTACTCTCGAGACTAGGAGGCTAAGGGGTGATCTAATCCAGGTTTTCAAAATTATGAATGGGTTCGATAACGTAGATAAAGATAGCTTTTTCGAAATATCTCAATATAATAGGACTAGAAATAACGGGTGTAAGTTGACAAGTAGAAGGTTCGAGACAGCAGTTGCCAAAAACTTTTTTACGGATAGAATAGTAAATAGCTGGAATAGTTTGTCGGTAGAAGTAATTAGTAGCACGTCTATAAACATGTTTAAAAATCGATTAGACGCATATGTTGATAGATTGGGTATAGTTTAAGGTAGTAAAATTAAGGCTTTGTGGTTCGGAACCCACGTAAAATTGTAGGTCCCCTCCGCCACCACGGAGGACATGCACAATACACAATTACGAACACAGTTAGGTAGACCAGCCATGAGTGGATCCTAGGGTCTTTGTTGGTCTGAAACATTATAACATTATTTTTATTATTGGTGTAATATCTCATGTGCGGTAAGTTCACCGCCATCAATTCACCGCGGGAAAGTTCACCGCGAGGTAAGTTCACCGCGAGGTAAGTTCACCGCGAGGTAAGTTCACCGGAGGTAAGTTCACCGCGAGGTAAGTTCACCGCGAGGTAAGTTCACCGCGAGGTAAGTTCACCGCGAGGTAAGTTCACGCGAGGTAAGTTCACCGCGAGGTAAGTTCACCGCGAGGTAAGTTCACCCGTAAAATGAATAAATTAAAAAGATATTTTTAACTTAAGAATAATTTAATATAGGGTTTAGCAACACTATTTTAAAAACATTAAAAATATAATTAGGACAAAAATTAAAAGGATTTAATTTTTATTTCGCCACAAAATTTAAAAACAAATAATATATAATTAGAAAAATATTTAACCACATTTAATTTTTATTTAGCCACAAAATTTAAAACAAATAATATAATTAGGAAAAATATTTAACCACACTATTTAAAAACATTAAAATATAATTAGGACAAAATTAAAAAAGTTAGGTTAGGTTAGGACCTACCTAACCTAACCTTACCTTTTTAATTTTTGTCCTAATTATATTTAATGTTTTAATAGTGTGGTTAAATATTTTTCCTAATTATATATTATTTGTTTTTAAATTTTGGTGGCTAAATAAAATTAATGTGGTTAATATTTTTCCTAATTATATATTATTGTTTTTTAAATTTTGTGGCTAAATAAAAATTAAATACTTTTTTAATTTTTGTCCTAATTATATTTTAATGTTTTTAAATAGTGTTGCTAAACCCTATATTAAATTCTTAAGTTAAAAAATTCTATTTAATTTTATTCATTTTACGGTGAACTTACCTCGCGGTGAACTTACCTCGCGGTGAACTTACCTCGCGGTGAACTTACCTCGCGGTGAACTTACCTCGCGGTGAACTTACCTCGCGGTGAAATTACCTCGCGGTGAAATTACCTCGCGGTGAAATTACCTCGCGGTGAAATTACCTCGCGGTGAAATTACCTCGCGGTGAAATTACCTCGCGGTGAACTTTCCTGTAAACGTAATATCTAATATGATATAGATATCGTACGTACAACTTTCGGTCTTTTATAATGTATTTGTACATTAACTTAAATAAAATTTATATGTGTGAAAGGGTAGCATCCATGAAGCTTATCTCCCCACCACCTGAGGGTGAGCGTGCCTCGAGGGTCACCCAAGTCCAGATCAGAAATAGAGTAAGCCGCCAACTCAGCTCCACTCAATGGCAGCAACCGGAAGCGAACTACCGCCACACCGCTCGGAGTCCACCACCATAACCACTGAGCTACCGGACGCCCTGGAATACGTGTCTAGTTCCACATTCTTTTTTTTGATGATTCGTATGAATCAAAAGTTGGCCACTGACTAATTTCAAGGAAACTATTGTGTAACTGTTGATAAAATTCAAACCCGCTAATTATATTGTAGCTTTAGAAATTAACGAAATTACAGTAATAAAATAGCACCTTCCGCAAAGCTCTCTCCACCGATACGCGATTAATGCTTTGTCCCTTTAACCATTTGCCATATATCCTTATAGAATGTTTTAATTATTACGATGCCTGTCGCGAGTACTTCCCCGTTGATCTGTGAGGTTTTTCCGCCTTGAGATACTGACTCCAGCATTCCGACTGGAATCTTTGACTTACTTTCTCCTTGACACAGGGCTCCTTTCTTGCCTTTAGCCCGGCTGACGTTCATCGGAGTTGAAGCGGCACTGAAATCCCTATTACAACAACAACAACTTCACCTCGTATTTTCTGTTAATAAGAAATTTCGAAACTTTCAGATTTCGGAAGAACTGATAAGGGTGGCCATTCTTTGGCATGAAAAGTGGCATGAAGGTCTTGAAGAAGCGAGTAGATTGTTTTTCGGAGAACATAACATTCCTGCAATGTTTCGCACTTTAAGACCTTTGCACGCTTTGATTGAGAAAGGTCCTATCACCCTTAAGGAAATGAGCTTCAACCAAGTAAGTTTTGAATATTTAATTGCCAAGTGAATTTTGTCTGGTCATCATACCCCTGCTACTTTTTATTTTAAGTATATATATATATATAATATATATATATATATATATATATATATATATATATATATATATATATATAAATAAATAAGGAGGAGGCGGACCGCACGGCAAAGACGGCCTGCTCACTGCCGGCCTCCTCCCGACCGACCCCTCCCTTTCTCCGACTTCTTCCCGACTTTCCGCTCCCACTTCCGCTCCATATGGCAGCGGGAATGGGACCAGGCCACACAAAATAAACTCCACATGATCAAGCCACAAAGAGGATACTGGGCCTCCTCATTCCACCGGTCCCGCCATAAAGAAGTAATCCTAGCCCGTCTTCGCCTAGGCCACACCCGCATCACCCACGGACACCTTATGGCGAAATCGCCAGCCCCGCTTTGCCCTACCTGCCATACCCCTATCACTGTCATACACCTCCTGGTGGAATGCCCAAAGTTGTCCGCTCTTCGTCGTAGGTGTTTCCCTCTCTCGGCCGAAAATCCCATACCCGACCGTCTACGATCCATACTCGCCGAAGGCCCCCACTTTTCAACGGAAGCGATTTTCTTCTTCCTTACTCACTCCCATCTGCTCCATCGCATCTAAAACCATACCCCTCCTACCCACTATCCAGCAACTGACCCTTACTCACTCCCCTAGTCTACCACCCCAGCACAGTAACACCACCACCCACTGCCTCGCCGATATGTACCGCTTTCTATAGATACGAAACTACGAATCGGCGGTAAATTAGAGAAACAATATATATATATATAATATATATATAATATATATATATATATATATATATATATATACAGGGTGGGCGGAAAGTAGCTCCCTATTTTGGATTGGTAAAAAAATACGTATATTATCCATTTATTTCAGAAGAAATAATATGAAAGGTAGGCATACATGGTAGGTTTTCTCTGAAATTCAATGTGGGCTCCAACTCTTTCCACCAGCTTCTGGAGCCGCCCAGGAATGGCGTCCACTGACTTTAGCAGGAACTCCGGCGGGATGGAGGACATGACTTCCCGAATTCGGTCCTCCAGTTCTTCCAATGTCCTCGGTTTGGTGCGGTAGACTTCTTCCTTTACCCACCCCCAAAGAAAGAAGTCGCACGGTGTCAAGTCGGGGCTCCTGGCTGGCCATTGATGTGGACCACGACGACCCATCCAACGCCCAGGGAAGTGGGCATCCAGCCACTCACGGACAACCAGAGCGAAGTGCGGGGGCGCCATCTTGCATAAAATATCAGATCGTCGATGTTCTCCATGTGCTGACAACCGGCCAGACCTCGTTTCGCACATAGCAAGGTACCGCTCAGCATTCATGGTGTTGCGCAGAAGGAACGGGCCCACAACCTGATCTGAGGTTACCACACCACACCGTTACACTGAACCGATTCTGCCGTTTTTCAGCGGTAACCGTGCGACTTCTTTCTTTGGGGTGGGTAAAGAAGAAGTCTACCGCACCAAACCGAGGACATTGGAAGAACTGGAGGACCGAATTCGGGAAGTCATGTCCTCCATCCCGCCGGAGTTCCTGCTAAAGTCAGTGGACGCCATTCCTGGGCGGCTCCAGAAGCTGGTGGAAAGAGTTGGAGCCCACATTGAATTTTAGAGAAAACCTACCATGTATGCCTACCTTTTCATATTATTTCTTCTGAAATAAATGGATAATATACGTATTTTTTACCAATCCAAATAGGGAGCTACTTTCCGCCCACCCTGTATATGAAAATTATTTCACGAAAGTAACACGTGAAAAATATTTATGATGAATAAAACCACGAAGGAAAGGAAACACAGAATGGTGCTCAAGCGCTTTCGTCTAATGACATCCTCGGGAACACTGATACATAAAGGGTTACAGCCTATATATAGGTTACAGAAAAAAAAAAAAAAATATATATATTATATATATATTATATATATTATATAACTGCAAACACGCAGTATAATTAACGTAAAGAACGACGCTTGTATAGGAGATATTCCGCGTTCTCTCTCGTCTTGCGCGGAATATCTCCTATACAACGTCGTTCTTTACGATATATATATTATATATATATATATTAATCGGAGAGAGAAATTTTTTTTTTTTTTTTTAATTATTAAACATTAAAGGGTTGTGGGAGGAGCATACAAATTTGTAAGGAAAAACTACCGATTTTTAGCACAAGATTAGCACAAGATCAAATTAATTGTATCCAACCAATGTTATAGAAAAAAAAAAAAATACAAAAAAAATACAAATTTATACTGGAAATCTGCCCGGGTTTTAGCACTTTGCCCTTCTTGTTTAGGTTCGATGTATATAAAAAAAATATAAAAAAAAAATACAAGTTATTTGAGTAGCATACAAGTTTACCAAAGATTTAGCGTTCTACCCTTCTTATCTAAATCTGTTCTGAAGGAATTCAAAACAACAGGATCGAGTTGAAAAAGATCCTGTTGTTTTGAATTCCTTCAGAACAGATTTAGATAAGAAGGGTAGAACGCTAAATCTTTGGTAAACTTGTATGCTACTCAAATAACTTGTATTTTTTTTTTAATTTATTTTTATATACATCGAACCTAAACAAGAAGGGCAAAGTGCTAAAACCCGGGCAGATTTCCAGTATAAATTTGTATTTTTTTTTTTTTTTTTTTTTTCTATAACATTGGTTGGATACAATTAATTTGATCTTGTGCTAATCTTGTGCTAAAAATCGGTAGTTTTTCCTTACAAATTTGTATGCTCCTCCCACAATCCTTTAATGTTTAATAATTGTAAATTTTTTATTTTTTTTATCTCTCCGTTTATTGTGTATATATCATATATATATATATATATATAAATTTTTTTTCTGTAACCTATATATAGGCTGTAACCCTTTATGTACTTCAGTGTTCCTTACAAATTTGTATGCTCCTCCCACAATCCTTTAATGTTTAATAATTGTAAATTTTTTATTTTTTTTATGTCCGTTTATTGTGTATATATACATATATATATATATATATAATTATACACAAACTCAGAATGGTTCCCTGAGAACATTATATGTTAAACACAGACCGTGCATGGAACAAGGAACTCTTCTGGGAAAATTAAATCCACTATAGTCCGAATAAGTAATGGTAAATGACAAATACCATAGTTTTTTCCTTTTTCATGATTTTGCCGACGTGGGCAACGGGTCTCTCGCAAAGAGATCCCATAAATATAGCTTCCCTCACCAGCTATCTGCAAAGCAGACAGGATCCAGCTTTGGGACGTGGATCTAGGGTTTAAAGCAAACCTAGATCCCTACACTCAGAACCTCTATATAAGTAAAAGACTCGTTGCATTCACGTCGCGTTGAATAAATCAAAGAAAAAGGGACCTCAATGTCCCGGTTGAGGTTTAAGTTTTGGTTTTTTTTTGGCTAAAAATACAATAGTTACCCCCTTTTTCTTGATTTATTCAACGCGACGTGAATGCAACGAGTCTTTTACTTATATAGAGGTTCTGAGTGTAGGGATCTAGGTTTGCTTTAAACCCTAGATCCACGTCCCAAAGCTGGATCCTGTCTGCTTTGCAGATAGCTGGTGAGGGAAGCTATATTTATGGGATCTCTTTGCGAGAGACCCGTTGCCCACGTCGGGCTAAAATCATGAAAAAGGAAAAAAACTATGGTATTTGTCATTTACCATTACTTATTCGGACTATAGTGGATTTAATTTTCCAGAAGAGTTCCTTGTTCCATGCACGGTCTGTGTTTAACATATATATATATATATATATATTTTTTTTTCTGTAACCTATATATAGGCTGTAACCCTTTATGTACTTCAGTGTTCCTGAGGATGTCATTAGACGAAAGCGCTTGAGCACCATTCTGTGTTTCCTTTCCTTCGTGGTTTTATTCATCATATAATATATATATAATATATATATATACATACATATATATATATATATAATATATATATATATATTATTATATATATATATATATACACACACATTTCAACTGCAAACAACACACAGTACAATTAACGTAAAGAACGACGCTTGTATAGAAGAACGTTCCGCGCAAGATGAGGAGGGAGAACGAACAAATGAAAAAATGAGGTTACCTCATTTTTTCATTTGTTCGTTCTCCCTCCTCATCTTGCGCGGAACGTTCTTCTATACAAGCGTCGTTCTTTACGTTAATATATATATATATACATATTTTTTTTTTTTTAAATTGGGGTTGTTTAACCTCCTTCGCAACATTTAAGGTCATAGAGGGAGCGGACCTACAACTTTACGTGGGATCCGAACCAGGGTCGCTACATAATCTAGGCGCAGAAGACGGTCTCTCATCCAACTACTACTCAGAACTAATGTCGTTTAACTTCGCTGATCTCCACAGGAAGCGGTGTTACGACATCGGCCACGACGTAGCCCATAATATTATATATACTGTAATAATGGCCCCAAAAAAATGGCACCAATTTCAGAAGTGATATCTCAATAACCATTGCAGTTAGGGATTTTAAAAAACAACCAATGAAAGATAATTCTTTTCTCTTTAAATACTTATTCAATAGCTTGATGGTTATAACCCATGTAATGACAAAATTGGCTTATAAGAAAAATATACAAAAAAAGTTGCGCATTTATATTTATTCCTTTTATTTTTTTCTAATTAATTATCTTCTAATTTACGGTCTTTAAACGAAGTTCTGTGGTTTTAAGTTAAACCTAATTTTCAATAAATGGCTCAATCTGCCCTCCATTATGGTCAACCACAGCCTGTAATCTCGCCCTCCATTTGAATTGCCTTTGAGATCGTCACTTGTGAGAGATTTTCCCATGCAGCCTGAATTCGTTCACGAAGATGGTTCACATCACGGATTTTCTGACCATGGTAGACTTCTCTCTCTAAGGCAGACCACACAAAGTAGTCAATGGGTTTAGATCTGGGCTGCATGGTGGCCAATTATTTGGTTCGATAAAACCAGGACAATTATTATTGAGAAATGTTATTGTTTCCTTGGCTGTATGAGATGGGGCTCCATCTTGCATGAACACAAAATCAGTGCTCGTCTCCTTGATCTCTGACAACATTGGAGACAAAATGTCATTACAGTAGTAAATTGAGTTAATTTTAACGCCTCGCTGAATAAAAATGATGGATGTTTTGTTCTCAGATGACGCTGCAAGGGAAACCATTATCGAATCTGAAAAGTGTTTTTTTTCACGCAAAAGTCGTTTTGGGTCAACATGAGTTTTTGTCGCCACTGCTGCACGAACCCGATCATTTTGGGTATTTCGTGGTGTTTCGACCGTAAATCGTTTCTCATCAGAAAACCAAATTTTTTTCACAGACTCATTTGACCGAAATCTTCGCAATAGGTTTTTACATCGATGGAAACGTCTTTCTTTCACAGGCTCCGATAAAGCAGTAACCTTCACCCTCTTAATGTTTTCAACCCAAGATCTTTTCGAATTATTCGCTGTACTGATGAACGTGAAATCCCGGTTTCTTTCGCAACTTCACGTTCACTTTTACTTGTTCCCGGTTGTTCCTCTTGACTTAAAACCATTTCATTTACTTTTTCAATGTTTTCTGGCGTTCTAATACTTTTTGGTCGACCACTTCCCGGACGCCGTTGACTGCTGCCGGTTTCTTTAAGTTTTTGTAAAAAAATGTGCCACAGTTCTTTTTTTCCAATTTCTCTTTGGAAATTCGTAAAGGATTCTGTTTAATGAATATCCTTTTTCTTTACGTAGTGCTTGTATAATGTTCTTATCAGATTCTCTCAATCCCATCTTGAGGGTCTGGAATAGAAAAATTTCATTTAAAATTAGGATCAAGGAATAAATATAAATGCGCAACTTTTTTGTATATTTTGTTTGGAAGCCAATTTTGGGCATTATATGGGCTTATAACCATCAAGCCATAGAATAAGTATTTAAAGAGAAAAGAATTATCTTTCATTTGGTTGTTTTTTTAAGTCCCTAGCTGCAATGGTTATTGAGATATCACTTCTCAAAATTGGTGCCATTTTTTTTGGGCCACCCTGTATATTGAATGCGCCTCGGTGGTGTAGTGGTTAGCGTCGCTGACTACGAATCCATCGGCCCCGGGTTCGAGACCCGACGGCAGCCGGCGCGCAGCAAAACCCAGGTGTTCATCCTTCCACACAATAAAATAAAGTGGTTGGTAGATAAATGGGTACCCTAGGTGGCCTAGCGGTTAAGCCGCTGGGCTGCTGATGGGGCGTGGTTCGGATTCCACGTTAAACTGTAGGTCTAAGGTGGAGTGAAAAGTTTGACTTTCGTCAGAATGAACAATTCGGGCGGAAGCTAACCAAAGGTGTGTGTATATATATATATATATATATATTATTTCAAATGTTCCGTACGATGATTCCCTACTTCACGAAGGTCAAGCTTGTTGCCCCTCTCTCTATATATATATATATATATATATATATATATATATATATATATATAGAGTGTGTGTGTGTATACATATATATATACAGGGTGTCCCGTAAGTCTGGACCCATAGGGCAAAATTAATAAAATTACAAAATAGTCCCAGTTTCGTGGGACATGCGTCGAAGTGACTTCTTGGGACTGACAGCGAAGCTAGCCAACACATTGGTACTGGTTTCGTCTTCCGTAACAGTCCTTGAAGGTCCTCTGCGAGGCTTGTCAGCTACGGATCCAGTTTCCTTAAATTTGGCTATCAACTTGCCAACACATCTGTGTGTGATTGGTGCGCGGTCTGGATGCATATTGTTGAATTCTTCGGCCACTTCCCGGTGACTGCGGGTCCCGACCAGCAAAATAACTTGAACTCTCTCCTCTCTAGTCAGTGACATGGTTTACCTGCAACATAATAAAAAAATATATTATAAATCCCTATGGGTCCAGACTTACGGGACACCCTGTAGATTCCGCAAGGAAAATGGGAACTATTCAGGGAGCTCTCGTCTTTTACAAGACCTCAAGGAAGATACGAGATCGCTCGGAATCGTTTTTAATTTTCCTTGCTGGTTGTATTACGTTTAATGAAGTTCCCAAGAAAATTGTGAATATTTCCCATATAGTTAAGCATGTTTTGAGGAAGTTGTTTAATTATTGCCATTAAAACTGATTAAACTTTATGGAGGCGCAATTTTGTGTTATGATACCAATGTAATCGTATAAATTTTTGTTTGAATGTAGGAATTGAAATTATTGACTGAGCGAGTTAAACTAGTGGTTAAACGAACATAGTCGTGTGATAAGTATTGAAGTTCTTAATTAAGCGCCTTCAGTTTTGTGACGTAATTCATCCTAGTTTATCGTAAACTATAACTTTCTGCAGTAATGGTTAGAGCCTGGCAGGGAGCGTGTACGAAGACGAGCAACCAAAGTTATTTTCCATTTTGAGAAAATTAAATTGTGTTGAGTTTAGAAAACGAATTTTTTGAGAATGCAAAAGACTCTTTTTAACCAAAATTGATAACTCGCCGACGTAAGAAAATAAAAAGGAAGACTCATAGATTAGACCTACATAATTACAGTTGCGAATTATCGGAATGACTTATTGCATTTTGGGTAAATAGTAATTATCCAGAAAAATAAATAGTAGTAATAAAAACCCATTCTAATAGACATAGTTTATTTCCGCAACAGTTTCGATGCCCACTGGCATCCTCTTCGTTTTTCTGTATCCACCCGAAGAGGATGCCAGTGGGCATCGAAACTGTTGTGAAAATAAACTCTGTCTATTAGAGTGGGTTTTTATTATCATAATTTGACCTTCACGTTAGTAGTAGTAGTCCAGTTAACGATTGTACATTCTTCGTTAAGGTTATTGTAATATTATAAAAAATTGTGATTACTGTAAAATTTTATTTTATTAATAAAGTAATATTTTCATTCATTTAAAAACTGATTAGACAATCACGAATGAAAGATAAATTTTAGCTACGAATTATTATAACTTGCAACAAGGAGTGGTAGATGAACATTAAATGCCGTACACGTTCTTTATAAGAAGTTAGATGCTAGAAACTCTATGATTTCTATCTTTCGATAAATAATTTAGTACTTTGAAAATAATTTTAGAAGTTTCTAAAGTATTTTAAGATACTTTTTTTTTTTTACTTTTTTTTTAGATATATGGTCGAGACTTAATGGAAGCGGCTCAGTGGTGCCAAAAACATCAAAAGTCTCGCAACCTCAGAGATTTGAACCAGGCTTGGGAGCTATATTATCAAGTATTTAAAAAATTAACCCGCCAGTTAACACTCCTCGCATCACTTGATTTAGAAGCGGTATCGCCTCGATTGCACGCTTGCAAAGATCTTGATATAGCTGTACCAGGTTCATATTCGCCTAATTCGGCTACCAACGAAATCAGCTGGATTCATCCCAACATCCAAGTGCTTACATCGAAACAAAAGCCGCGTAAATTGTTCATTAGAGGTAGTGACGGACACGATTACGTATTCATTCTTAAAGGGCATGAAGACCTACGGCAGGACGAGAGAGTAATGCAACTATTTGGACTAGTGAACACCCTCCTCGTCAGCAATCCCGAAACGTTTAGGCGAAATTTGACTATTCAGCGGTACGCCGTCATTCCTCTTTCTACCAATTCTGGACTGATTGGATGGGTGCCAAATTGTGACACACTCCACATCCTCATTCGTGATTGGAGAGAGAAGAAGAAAATTCTGCTCACTATCGAACACCGCATCATGACCAGAATGGCTCCGGATCTCGACCATTTGACTTTAATGCAAAAGGTGGAGGTGTTCGAACACGCCTTAGAATTGACTCAAGGAGACGACTTGGCGAAACTATTGTGGTTCAAAAGCCCTTCTTCGGAAGTGTGGTTCGATCGAAGGACGAACTACACGCGTTCCCTCGCAGTCATGTCGATGGTTGGCTACGTCTTGGGGTTAGGGGACCGCCACCCGTCGAATCTGATGCTGCATCAACTGTCGGGAAAGATTGTCCACATTGACTTCGGCGACTGCTTTGAGGTAGCGATGGCGCGAGAGAAGTTTCCAGAGAAGATTCCCTTCCGTCTGACGCGGATGCTGATCAACGCGATGGAAGTGACAGGGATCGAAGGCACGTACCGCATGACGTGCGAGTCTGTAATGGACCTCCTGCGCAAGAACAAGGACTCCTTGATGGCCATGCTGGAGGCGTTCATCTACGACCCTCTCCTCAATTGGAGGCTCCTGGATAAGGACCGTAAAGGCAGGAAGTCTATCGACGACGAAGAGGAGGACCTCGGTGCGGACCTCGGCGGGGAGGCTGCCTTGGGAAACTACTCCGGGGGCAGAAGTCATTCCACCGAGGAAGCTCAGGGAGGATCGAGGGCCGACGGGCAGGACCAAGCGGACTCAGCATCGAGGGCGTCTGCTAGAGACAAGAGAGCTTCGGAAGCGGCGAATAAGAAAGCGGTTGTAATCGTGAACAGAGTGAGAGACAAACTCACTGGCAAGGACTTTACTCATGAAGAATCGCTGGACGTTCACAGACAGGTGGAACTTCTCATCGATCAAGCCACGTCCCACGAGAACTTGTGCCAGTGTTACGTTGGATGGTGTCCGTTCTGGTAATTCGACAAAGTAGATATTGTACCGCATTTATAGAATGATAACGCCCGGTTCATTATCATCAAATTTTGAACAGTTTTTTAAATCGATGATGCCATACTGCCTATACACCGACGTTCGTAAACTGTATATCCACTTTATTCAGGTGACTGTATATACACAGCTATTTAAATAACTAACAGTTCTGTACCAAGAGCTAATAAATTGTTTTCTATTTATTTTATAACTTAAATCATATGTGCTATTATTTGAGTATAAAGTTCATTTTTAATGTTCTGTTCTAGTTATAGTTGTAAAATATATATATCCGTAGGACGTTCTTATAACGCGCTATAGCTGAAACGCAATATAATATTACGAAAAGGAAAGTATAATACATCAAAAAATAAAGAAAAGTTTAAAAAATTAAAATTAGAAATGACCTCTTCTAACTCATCGATCATCGGAAACTGTCTACTATCCTCTTAAACAAAAGAAATATTTTATCTTCTGTTTTGTATTTTTTAAAAACTTTTATCCATATTCAAATTATAATTTATATTCTTTTCTATCGGGTTATTATCCTAACTTGAATTAACTTGGATTTCCCCAATTTCCGCTCTTATGTGGCAACTCTTAACAAATGGACTTTGTTTAGCTTATAAGGTTCTAGTAGCGCATATATATATAAAAAAGGTGAATTTCACAATTAAACACATGAAATGAATGAATGATGCAAACCCACAAGGTTTCCTTGTGAGTTTGCATCATATATATATATATATATATATATATATATATTTTTTTTCTGTATATAAAACTACTGAAATATTGATCGTCTGTGAATTATTTATACATTTCAATAACCTTTATCACTATTAATAAAAAAGTATTCTATAAATGGTTTTACTAATCCTTCATTCCATTTTCTGTTGAGGCCAAATTTCTCAGATAAACTAAATATATTTTAAATTGGAAACAGACTGGTTACTCTATATGTACTGCATAGTAACTTAAGTGGCAAGTTTAATTAGCAGTACATACCAAATATGCCCAGTTTTAAGTCGTGTTTTCTCGCTTAGTTTTACGTTGTAGTGAGTGTTAACTCTAGTTTTCCTTTCAGTAAATTAAGGATAACTACTGAAACTCTACATATACAGTAATTGTAATGCATTTAAAATGACATGCTGTAAAATCTTTGAAATAATTTGTTTTTCTTGTGTAACCGCATGATCTTTTAAGTGAAACTTAAGAGGTCAATATTCTAAAACTGTTTTGACTAATTTTTTATTACTATGCAGCTTGTAATTTGTGGGGTACTTTGATGTTTAGAATTTGAAGTAACAGTTTAAGTTAAAAACAGTTTTAAAGCAAGGTGAAATTGATAATCGTGTGAACCGAAACTACGATGCAATACTCAAAACGAATGAATTAAGTAGCGAAATGGTAGACTGAGCAGTTACAACATAAATAAAGCTTTGCAATTCTAAAAATTATGGACTTTATATGATTGTACATAAATTTGTAATTAATGTCCTATCTTGCATGCTTAAAACTTTAAAGGCTAGAACGTAATAGATATAAATACATTTTGTTACTTAAAATAAAGGCATATATAATAAATGCTGAAGTGTTGTAAACAGAGTCCCACAGATGAAGAGGTATGGGGATCCTTTTAGTTCTAATCACTTGTAAAGAAGTGTGACAATCTAAAAATTAATTCACTCTTAAATTTGTTGGAATGAAAACTGATCCTCCCTTTTGTATTAGTAGGTGCTAATGCTTTAGTGGTCTAGTAGGTGATACAGCACCCTAAACCATTCAACCAAATTACTAATAATACTGTTCTGATGACGCCAACTTAATTTCTCATTCTGAGAAATCGGGAGTGAGGGAATGCAGTGATGAGCCCGTTGCACGTAATGTAATTGGATCACTCCAATTTTCCTTTTAAGAGGACTTTATTTTTTCTCGTGGCTGGCGTTACCACCTATATCAGTACCCTCAGTTAAACGAGGGGCAAAACAGAACAACCAACCAATCAACTCCTATTTTATTTCCATTATTTTCACTTATTTTTGCAGTATAAATTATATGAATGAATGAATAACTGTAGTCATCTTTGGTTGCAGGAATACGCTTTAATATTTGTTTACCTTGTGATATGCGATAATGATATGACGTCATTTTTGGTGTTGTGTTGGAACTTTTGAAATAAGTGTGCTATTTTCTATCTTGCTGTCAGGTTATTTTCTACTGTAATAAGAAATGGTGAGTCAGAATTTTGGTATGATATTATCCGATTATTATTAAATATATATATATACACACATAGCTTAGGGTCTGGGCTAACCTTGACTTGGCCAAATGAGTTCAGGGTTTAGATTATGGAAGACTGAGTAGGATAGGCCCCAACTATTACATCTAAGGACGTCAGTCCGTACAAGATTTCTGGCGATATCCTATTTTGGCGTCCTGAATTGTTCAACCAACCAAAAATAAATGAATAGCGGGCGCACCTAAAGCAAAAGCACCCCCTGTGAAATTTCTTTATTTATGGTCAGATTTTTATGAAATTTTCAACATAGAGGTTTTTAAGGCAGACATTGGAATAATGCACATCATTTTTAAAAAAATTTAAAAGTTTAAAAAAATTACCCCTCCCCCCTATCCCTAAAACCTGAGCATACAGTTGACCTAACTGGGCCTTTAGTGTTATCTGATGTCTGCCATTGAAGGCCCAGTAAGATCAAGGTTATGCATATTGGGCCAAAAAATCCAGAATTTGAATACAATATGAATGGAATTTTGATTAAAAATGATGATAAAGGGAAAAACTTGGGTGTCACTGTGACTAATGAACTTAAACCCTCAAATCACTGTATGGAAATCAGAAATAAAGCAAATGCTAGACTCAATCTCATGTAGACACACATTGAATACAAATCACCCAATATTATAAAGCAACTATACATTTTATATGCGAGACCCCTCCTTGAATACTGTATTCAATTTAATAGTCCCTATTTGATACAAGATATTGAAAAACTGGAAAAAGTACAGAAACGAGCAATAAGAATGATCCCATCTCTAAGACAATTGACATATAACGAAAGACTGGTGTATCTAAATATGTTCTCATTAAAAAGGAGGAGGTTAAGGGGTGATATGATAGGTGTATAAAATGATAAAAGGGTTGGATAAGATAGATTTTGATTCTCTTTTCATTAAAGATCACAATAACCAGACTAGAGGTCATAGTATGAAATTATTTAAGCCAAGATGTAGAATAAATTTAAGAAAAGGTAAATATGGATATTACGGCCTCCACCCAATTTTGATACCAAAATACATTTTCCTAGTAGTGTATGATGTGCTTTGTTCAAATCTGGCCTTCATTTTATGTGGAAATGAACCAATCAAAAGTTATGAGACTTCAAAGTTTTAACATATTTTGGTTCATTTCTCCATAAAATGAAGGCCAGATTTTAACATTGCACATCAAATACTACTAGAAAAATGCATTCTAGTGTCCAAATTGCTAGAGAACCTACCTAACCAACCTAACCTAATCTAACCAACCTAATCTAACCAACCTAACCTAATCTAACCAACCTAACCTAATCTAACCAACCTAACCTAATCTAACCAACCTAACCTAACTAACCAACCTAACCTAATCTAACCAACCTAACCTAATCTAACCAACCTAACCTAACCTAACCTAACCTAATCTAACCAACCTAACCTAACCTAACCAACCTAACCTAATATTAGGGTTAGGTTAGGTTCTCTAGCAATTTGGACACTGGAATGCATTTTTCTAGTAGTATTTGATGTGCAATGTTAAAATCTGGCCTTCATTTTATGGGGAAATGAACCAAAATATGTTAAAACTTTGAAGTCTCATAACTTTTGATTGGTTCATTTCCACATAAAATGAAGGCCAGATTTGAACAAAGCACATCATACACTACTAGGAAAATGTATTTTGGCATCAAAATTGGGTGGAGGCCGTAATATCCATATTTACCTAAGAAGGTATAGTTTTACAAATGGAGTAATTAAGTTTTGGAATAGTCTGACAAAAGAAATGGTGACTTCAAATACACTTGATTCTTTCAAAAGAAGGTTGGATAGTTTGATGTCTGCAAGGGACATCTGGTGATAGTGTTTAAGCCCATTTTTATTGCATGAATGGTACTAGTTTATTTCGTATATATTATGTGCATTTAGGTGATAAGTCCCACAGCTCAACACAAGTGTTGTGGGATATTGGGAGGCAGTATCTTGGGATAGGCAATACTCTCTGTCCTTACATACCCTATTTAAAGAGATTCCTCTGCTGAGTGGTGCCCCCTATAGTACTGTGAGGTATTGAAAAACTCATGATCTTCACTTGCCCCACAAACACCTTTAAATGGGAGACCCCAAAATGGGTGCACACACATTTCTACATTACTGTACAGTCTTTACAGCCACACCTACATTTTTCTTCATAAGTATATATATTGTAATGTATATGGTTGTAAATTGTGACTTGGTCCGCAATCGATGTGGACCGTGACTTATATTTGGTTGGCAAGGTACTGGTACTGGTAATGGTTCAGAATATGGGCATCACTTAAGCAAAATTTTGAAAAATACCATAGAGACAAAGTTGTTTCTCATTAAAATACGTTGATTGCATGTGTTGCATAGTCAAAACAATGAAGTTAAAATTACGAAAAAATATATATAGCTGCTTCAGTACTATGAATCTAGGAAATTTTGAGTTGGCAACCCTACTATCGTTCATTCACTTTAGTTTGAAAATGGCTTTGGTCTGTGATGGATGTGTGGTGATACTAGTAGAGCTCGTGGCCATGTTGAGAACTTGATTCATCATGTGCCCTAGATGAAGACTAAAAAAAGTGCATAACGTAACATGTTATTACATTATCATTTGTATAATTTAGGTCTCGGGGGTACAGGGGCGGAGCCCTTGTAAAGATCATGCATCACAAATTGATTGGTATAGGGTTCAGGGTATAAGGGTTTTTTCCACCAAAACACGCTAAAACCATTGGTTTCCTGTTGTTTATGATAAATCTGACCATCGCTATTACAGTAAATTATTGCTTGTGCTGGGTTTCCCCACCCAAAACCCCTGGTTCCCACAGTGGTCCCCCTAGATTGGGGGGGTGAAATCACTTCAAGCAATAATTTACTGTAATGGCGATGGTCACATTCATCCTAAACAACAGGAAACCAATGGTTTTAACATGTTTTGGTGGAAAAAACGCAAAAATCGAGGTGGCACCCCAATTCTGAACCCGTTAGCCTGGTATTGATGGGTACCATAATGAAATTGACTGGATTCTTTGGATCTGATATATTTGCATGTCAGTTATAAATAGATATACAGTGTAACATATTTGTGGATAGTAGCCTATTATGACTTAGAATCTCTGAATCCAGAAGATCAATCTCTAGTTTTAAATTGATAATTAATTAGTTTTAAATTGATAATTAATTAGTTTTAAATTGATAATTAATTAGTTTTGTAAAAATTGGTTGTTGCCAATGTACAGGCAGTTTCTACATAGTGGAGCCACCTCGATGGGGCGAAGTGGCCCCTAGTGTGCCCACTATAAAAATTTCTTATGTTCAACTGTATGCTCTTGACAATTGGTTAGGTTAAGTTATGCTATTTTTATTAGTTTTAATGAAAATAACACTAATTAACCTAACCAATTGTCAAGGGCATATAGTTGACCTAACTAGGCCTTCAATGGCAGACATTGGAATAACATTGAAGACCCCTGTTAGTATTTGAAAACCCCTATATTGAAAATTTCATAAAAATCTGACCATAAAGAAATTATACAGAGGGGTACTTTTGCTTTAGGTATGCTGAATAGCATCTCAAATTATTTAATAGCATTAAATAGCTGGTATTTTTTTTACAAGAGTACATTATAGGCTTTTGAGGAATTTTGGAATTTTAGGTTATATATTAAAACTATGGGTAATTATTCATTTTTACTCCCAGTCTGTTTTTATGATGAGAAACTTTTCTGGTCAATTTTGAGGTGTTTTGCATGAATCTGCCATCTGTTTCCTGTGGAAATGCAGTTTTCAAGATATCTTGAAAACTACACATTTGCACAGGAAATGGATGGCAGTTTCGTACAAAACACCTTAAAATTAACCAGAAAAGTTTGTTCTCATCATTTTCACTTAAACTAACAAAAATATCGCGACTTAACCGAACCAATCATCAAGGGTGTACAGTTGACTTAACCTGGCATTCAGTTGACCTAACTGGTTAATATTGGTTGTTTCACCTAAATATCTTCTTATCTTTTCGTATTAGGCACTCGCTGTCACATTTCAGGCAAGTTAACCTGTTAACGGACACCTTTAGCGCAGCTTTGCTATCCCGCTCTGGTCACCTTTTTTTGCGGTAAAAAGCGTGCGCGCAATGCTTTCCATTTTTTGACTCATAACTTTCATTTACGTGGCTAAATTGTAATGAAAATTTATTTGTAAGTAAATTATAACTAAATAAACATATTTACGAAAAAAATATATATATATATATTTACGCACCTTAAAGTTAGTTGTATTTACAGCATATTGACACCAGTGATGAAAAAGATGCTTATGGCTTTGTGTGCCATAGCTTGAAGCAGGGGGTAATACACACACCAACCCCGCAAAGTGCACACCAGATTGTTGTATCCTTTCTTATACACTCGATTTTCACTTTTCGAATCTATGCCTTGCAAAATAAGCAGTCCAATAAACACTTTTATTTCCGCATGACACGTGTCATGCCATTTTCGCATGCGAGCATTTGGAGGCAAAACTGGATTATTTTCTAAATATTGTTTTGCGTACTTATTAGTTTCGCGCACTATCACATCACAAATCTCATCGTCAAAAAACTTTTCAAAAAACTGTAATGGATCATTGTTATCAAGAAGCACAAATTTTACTCCCGGGACTTCTTTGAAATCAAAAGGCAGACGTTGTGCCCCATGTTGAACCCAATCATTCGGTAAGGGTGGGACTTGTTGCTCATCATCACTTTCGCTTTCAAAGCTTGAGTCACGAAGACTCTTCAGAAGACGTAAAAATATCTGTCACTGATCCATCACTATTATCACACTCACTATCATTATTTTGAGCATTGAATCTTTCAGCAATTTGCTCCTTATCTATCTTTGAACGTTTGCACTCACTCATGGTCACTTGGGGCATTCATGCACACTAATTGGACTCGCTTTATCATTGTCTTATATCGCGCAAATTATCGGGCAACGTAGGAAAGCACAAGGAAGAGTTGCCAACTAGTCACTTTTCGCATAAAAATATGAAAGAGCGTTCATAAATGTCGCAAAACACTTATTTGCAGCAACTATATCAGCAAGCATACATTTACGTCGTGGGCCTCAAAGGACGGAATTCGTTTGCCGTACATTTACGTTAGTGTCCGTTAACAGGTTAAGGATGAGAGAATAACACCGTAATTGATAAAAACATCCAATCGTTTGTCTTCATCTAGGGCACATGACGAATCAAGTTCTCAAAGTCAAAATCACACGAATGGCATGCCATAATTCTATCACAAACACCACTAAACTGAATCCAATTAGAAAAACAAAATAGCCAGAACAAAACCCAACCAACTAATTACGTCGCAGAGTAGTGAAAAAATAGCCCAATCAGGAAAAATATTTTATGAAAAAAATATATTATAGCCAAAACAGGAAATATATTTTATTGCGCAGACCTATATCTCCATTATTATTAAGTTCCCGAACAAAAAAGTACTGTCATTGTAAAGCATTTGAACTGCTTTACAGGTATATCTGACTAAAAATATTAAGTTAGTTTGGATAATATTCATTTTAATGCCCATTCAATGTTTTTCCGATTGTTTTTGATGTTTGAATGAAATTAACCTTCGTTCAAACTGCATCAAAAACCATCAGAAAAACATGGTTTTGATTTACAAAGCCTGTAATGTAAACTTGTAAAAATTTACCTAATAGCTTTTTGATGAATCATTTTTGTTGATTTCTTATGAGAAAACATGTCTGGAATGCCTGGTTAGGTCAACTGTACACCCTTGATGATTGGTTAGGTTGTCATGATATTTTTGTTAGTTTAAACAAAAATATCATGACTTAACCTAACCAATCATGAAGTATGTACAGTTGACCTAATTGGGCATTCAATAATTTTCACATAGGTTTCAATTAATTTTAAGTAACTTTTACCAAAAATGTGAGCATTTATTTTTAATACATAAACAAGTATATCACATAGGATACTGCACTCTCATACATGTCAGAAAGCAACTAAATATACACATTTGCCAATTGCTTGTATTTGGGATGCTATTTGTTTATTTCATAATTGTTAAATAATTTTGGATGCCAAAATAGGATATTGCCAATTTCTTTCATCCTATTCACCAATACTCGAGAATTGTCACTACCAATTTCAATATTTTCTCTTATCAATTCATTATATAAATCTTAAGGAAATGTCATCACCTGCAATAACTTGTCGATAACTTATTTGCACAAAAAAACAGTACTCTTGAAAAAAGTGTTATACGGTATTATGTAGATTACAGCTATACAGTCAACCCTCGTTATAACGGACTAATAGGGGGGAAAAGGTGTCCGTTATAGCCGATTGTCCGATATAACCGACGGTACTGGTAACCTATGGTATACGTATACGATACGGTAATGGAGATACTATATACAGTACTGTGCACTGTCTGCTGAACACGATACATGATAAATGATACAGAAAATAATGAAATATAATAAAAATATAAAAGTTAGCTTGTCCTTGGCCTTACGAATGTCGGAAACAGTTTGCTTTTTCACGCCATACTCCGCGCACACCTTGGCCACTGAAGCACCTGCCTCTAACTTCTTGATTAATTCCAGCTTCTGGGTCACCGACAGGGTCACACGCTTCTTCTTTTCCTGGTTAACGTCGCCAGTGGTGTGTCCGGTTTATCCGATATCCGCTCTAACAGGGTCCGTTATAGCGAGGGTTGACTGTATAGTGATTTTTTAAAAAATTCAGGTGATGACATCTTAAGATTAACCCTTCATTATTATATAATATGGCATAGTGAAATAAATTTAGCCAGAAATAGCAATAAAGATCCAAAGGAATTCTTTAGTTTTTATAAAATAATTTATTTTGGTTATCCTTGCTTTTATGATCCTAAATTAATGTTTGTAAATTCAGGTATCTTTTACAGTCTAAAATTATCAAACTTATATAACGTATTTTCGCAGATTGCAGTTTTTTAAATTAGTAATTTTTGAGCAAGTTGTCAAGATGGAGACACTTTTTAAATTAATATTACAAATGGCCATGATAGGCATTTGCTGCATTTTTCCCAGTTTTCTATAAGATGAGGAGTCACAGTACTTGACGATTGGTTAGGTTTAGTTGTGAAATTTTCATTAAAACTAATGAAAATATTACAACTTAACCAATCATCAATATATATATATATATATATATATATATATATATAATATATATATATATATATACTTGGTTCTACATAATTTAGAACTGTCACATTATTAGTTAGAATTTAAGACACTAAAAGTGAGGATATCCTTTTTTTTAAATGAAAAGCATGATCGGATTGGCCCAACAGAAACTTGGTCCCTTCACCTCAGACATGATATTGATATGCTTGAAGATGTGCAATGTAGAGCAACCAAGCTTATCCCTAACCTAATAGGGCGGGTCGTACTCAGGTGACAACATGAATCTGAAGGAAATCCTACCATCAGGGATGTCTAAATTATGTGTTTTTACATGGGGAATTCAAATATGAGCTTCTTTTTTGGATAGGATGAATGTCGGAAACAGTTTGCTTTTTCACGCCATACTCCGCGCACACCTTGGCCACCGAAGCACCTGCCTCTAACTTCTTGATTAATTCCAGCTTCTGGGTCACCGACAGGGTCACACGCTTCTTCTTTTCCTGGTTAACGTCGCCAGTGGTGTGTCCGGTTTACATGACTCCAGATTCCTGGGATCTTGGGAGCATTGCTCCAGTAAATTTGACCATGAGAAAAAGTAAATTTGGGTTTGGGTTTTGTTCATCCGCTAGACGTTATGCAATTTTTTTGCGTATACGTTCTTGTACAAACCAATTTTTTTAAATTACAAATTTAGTTATTTTAAGTTTAGTTGGTAATTCCATATTTAACAATTATTTTTATTTTTGTTAAGCTTCAATGTTTTGATAATTAAAATTTTATTAAAACGTATATTTTTTTAATATAAAATTATCAGGATTGGACTATGTTCCATTGATCTCGGCCAGGTTTGATAAATTGGCCAGATAATTACTTGTGCGGTTTTAAGTAATCCACCATGACTCTAGAATTGAAAAGTTTAGTTAAGTTTAAACTTACTTTTACTTACCTACTTTTACTTACTCTTCCTTACTTTTACTAAGTTTAAAGCACTTACTTTTACTTACTTTCATTGTACTATATTTACTTACTTTTACTCACTTTTACCATACTATATTTACTAACTTTTACTTATTTTGTATTTTTTCAGGTAGTCAATAATCAATAATGGATCCTAATATTGATGAAGTTGGAGAGAAAAGTGAGGGTGTTAAAAGGGGTTACTTTTGTGGTCAATGCAAGAACAAATATTCAAAGAAGCAAAACTGGGAGGAACATTTTAATTCCAAAAAAAATTTGTTACAATACAAGAGGTACCAGAGTTTGGGCCACAGCTTAGATATTGCAGTAAAGAAATACCAGGATGAAGTGCAGCAAAGAGATACGGCAAAGCAGTCATTTAGTTTGTTCACAAAATGTGCTAGTGCTAGACCTCAGAAAAATGAACCAACTACTTCAACTGCTAATCTAGAAAATGAAACTTTTCACAGACTGAAGAAAGTGCTTCTCTCCACCTAAGAAACAAAAGGTAAGTGAGGAATCTGCGCATCAGACTAACAAAACTGCTTTAGAGGAATTTGAAAATTCCCAAATCCAGAAAACATTGAATGCAATTTTGCGCCTAACAAAAGAAACTCACCAAGCTGTTGTGGTTAATAAAGAGAAGAGTCAAAATATGCCTTCAAGTTCAAGTGTTGCATCCAAATCTAATAAAGCAAAAAGCAACAAATTTGACATTTCCATAGCCCATTTAAGCAAGTGTAAATCAATACAAGAAATCCTGAACAATGATTTGATCAAATCTACATTCAAATTGGTGGAAAAGAAGGATCTAGGGCATGCTGATGATTCATTTTCAGCACCAAGTGATATAATGGAAAACATTGCAAATAGTGACACTAATATGCCTGATGTAGATATAGCTGTTGAGGATGAAGATGATGATAATCAAGAAGATATTGATGATGCTTCTGATGATAAAATGTTTACATTATATTGCATAGCTTGCACAGACCCCAAAGCATGTGCTTCAGACAAACATTCTAACATAAAAGGTTACTTCAATGTTAAAGATTTAACCTATGTATGCAAACAAGGAGAAAATCAAGAGAGATGGTTTAGAAATCTGAAAACCCACCTGAAGAGACATTTAATTAAACTTCAGCATCATCAAAGAGCTGCTGTTTATGAAGTGATGAAAACATCTTCTCGGAACACTACTAAACGCATAGAAGACTTATGTGGCAACATCTTATACTACATAATGAAAACAAACACTGCATGGGCTCTATATCCAGTACTTCTAGCTGTATTACATAGGTCAGGTTGTGAGGTTGGAAATTTGAATCATAGCACACATGCGTGCGAGACAATTTGTGAGCTATTAGATAATCAACTTAAAGAACAAACTGTAAAGTGGTTCTTAGAACAAACTTCAGTAACAATAACAGCTGACATTGGAACAATTTGGGATTAAGCATGCTAGTTGTATTAGTTATGAGTGAAGAAGATAAGACTGTAAAACTTGCTGGGATAAATTTAGTACGCAGCAAATCGGGAGTTTATTTGGCCAATGAAATTTTTGATGTGTTGAAGTCTCCTAATCACTTGAAACTATCTGAAGAAGCAATTAAATCCAAGGTATCTGGAATGGTTGGAGATGGGGCTTTTTGTAAGGACAACGAGCCATTTAAAAACGAAATGAAAAAGTTGTTTGGAGAAAATTTCAAATTTCGATGGGACTTAATGCATCTTGTGAACAGAGCCCACATTGATGCATTGAAGAAAATTTGTAAACTAAGTGAGCTTTTAGACTTTATTCAGAATCACTCTTCAAATCTGAGATCAGGCCTTGACTATACCAATATGGTTCTTGACAATATCATTGGTTTTAAGAGACCAAAACTCAAATCTGATACTCGCATGGTTAATTACGAATTTGATCAATTTGTGGAAAATTCTGTTTTTTTTTTATCATCCACAAGAGAAAGAAATTAGTGCCAAGTTCTATGTATTGATTTCCTATGTAACAAAGATTATGTTGCAAGTAGCTCAAAAAACCACAGTTAGTGCAGAATTTGTAGAAAATATATTTTATAAAGAAGGAGGGAAAACTGTTATGTTAAGAGTGATGGAAACAATTTCCAAATTAGCTAATGGAGGAAATGCAAATGATGTAGTTTCTGAATTTAAGCACGATACCACAGGGCAGCAAAAGGAACTAACAGCTGAGGATTACATCCTAAATGAAGTTTACAAATATATCAAGAAACGTTCTGATTACTACCAGGTTGCTGAAGTTGCTAGACCATCCAGAACCAGATCTGAAAGTAGTTTTACAAAAGACTCAGTGATAAATTGGCTGACAGAATATATAGAACAGCTGTGGAAAGGAATCACAGAGAGATTAAAGCATTTTGATAAAGATGGATGAACTGCCTGGAGTGAAGCACCAGCTGAAGGGACATTCTCCATTCTTGGTTACATTGTTGAACACAAAGGATCCATTAAGCCATCTCATTTGACTAAGCTGTGCAGAATTGTGAAGGAGGGTCCAGCTCCAGGCACTAGATCTGCTGTAATGATCACACAGAAAGCCATTGATCAGTGGCCAAGCATACATGGCGGTAAATTCACAACAAATGCCTACATGCAAGGTCTAACATCGTCCACTGTTGCTGCTGCAATGAATAAATAAACTTAAGGTGAGTTATAAACTGTACATTATTGTATTATTATGTTTAGCTAAAACAATTTGTAATTGGTATGTCGTCAATTCAAGAGTTTACTATCATTAACCTATCTAGTGGTGTAAGGGAAAAAAAAGTAAATTCAGAGCTGTGCTCCAGTAAATTTTTTCAAATCTGGAGTCATGCCGGTTTATCCGATATCCACTCTAACGGGGTCCGTTATAGCGAGGGTCGACTGTATAGTGATTTTTTAAAAAATTCAGGTGATGACATCTTAAGATTAACCCTTCATTATTATATAATATGGCATAGTGAAATAAATTTAGCCAGAAATAGCAATAAAGATCCAAAGGAATTCTTTAGTTTTTATAAAATAATTTATTTTGGTTATCCTTGCTTTTATGATCCTAAATTAATGTTTGTAAATTCAGGTATCTTTTACAGTCTAAAATTATCAAACTTATATAACGTATTTTCGCAGATTGCAGTTTTTTAAATTTAGTAATTTTTGAGCAAGTTGTCAAGATGGAGACACTTTTTAAATTAATATTACAAATGGCCATGATAGGCATTTGCTGCACTTTTCCCAGTTTTCTATAAGATGAGGAGTCACAGTACTTGACGATTGGTTAGGTTTAGTTGTGAAATTTTCATTAAAACTAATGAAAATATTACAACTTAACCAATCATCAATATATATATATATATATACTGGTCAAAAAAAGAAACACAATTTTTGAGATTTATTAATAAACATGAGGACTCAGTATATAGTAAATGATTCTTTAACATAACAAACAGTCAATAACGCGTATGGCCACCCCTAGCCACAATGCAGGCTTGGAGTCTGGCCCTCATCGACCTCAACAGTCTCTGCAGGAAAGCAACAGGGATGGCCCTCCACTCTTCAATAATTGCATTGGTCAGTTCCCTGATGTTCTGCGGCTGATGCTGACATCTGCGAACTCGCCGTTCAAGTTCATCCCATGCGTGCTCTATCGGTGACATGTCTGGGCTGAAGGCTGGCCATGGTAAGGTCTGCACCTGTTGTCCCTGCAGGTACGCCTGCACTATCCTGGCTGCATGAGGTCTGGCATTGTCCTGTTGCAGGAGCACCAATTCTGGATGTTGCCTCATGAATGGAAGAACATGTGGGTGAAGAATCTCATCCCTGTAGCGCTGGGCAGTCAGAGCGCCATCAACAACCACCAGCTCAGTTCTTGAAGCAAAGGCAATTCCTGCCCAAACCATGACACTTGGTCCTCCCCATCTGTCATGCTCCACTCCATTATGGAGTCGGTTTCTGACGGTCTGGTCACTAATTCTGTTGTTGTGGATACCAGGTGTCTCTCTGGCTGTCTGATGAGCATTCCACTGCCGATGACGCAGGTGCTGCAGTACAATGTGGCGATCCTGGCGTTGGGTCGTCACACGAGGTCGCCCACTTCTTGGCAGGTCCTGAACACTTCCTGTGGCATTGTACCATCTAACAAGCCTAGAGATTGTGCTGGGATGCACATGCATTCGTTGTGCAACTTGGACAGCAGACATGCCTGCATCCAACATGCCCAAGGCACGACCTCTGTTGACCTCTGAGAGTCGTGGCATGCCTCAATTGCGGGAAAAAGTTTGGTTTTCTCAACGGGCAGTGTGTATGCTGTGAAGTCAAAGAAAAAATGCATGCCTTCATAAAGAATACATTCAATTTAATCTCTGTTTATTGTTTGTAACAAAATGGCGTCTTAGCCGGAATTAGTCAGGTTTAAAAACATGCACTAAGTGGCTTTAAAAGATTTGAACAAACATTTAACCATAATCTTGAAACTGTGATCGGTCCTATTCAAAGGAGTGACATAACGAAGGAGTGACATAACAAAGGAGTGACAAATCGGAGATAAAATTCAAAGGAGTGACACGAAAATACCAACAAAGAAGAAGAAAGAACAAATCCAGAGGGAAGAGAGGCTTGCAACTGTTAGGTTAGGTTAGGTTAGGTTTCTAGTTTTTGAAATAAAATCTTAATTTTAACAATTCTAACAAATTTTGTTTTTTTAAATAAAATTTTAATAATTATACTCCTTTGAATTTTATCTCCGATTTGTCACTCCTTCGTTACGGTATTTATGTCACTCCTTTGTTATGTCACTCCTTTGAAATGTCACTCCTTCGATACAGACCCACTGTGATAATACCACTAACAGCTTAAATTTTACACCATATGCAAGCTAATTGCGTTTCTTTTTTTGACCAGTATATATATATATATAGAACTTGGTTCTACATAATTTAGAACTGTCACATTATTAGTTAGAATTTAAGACACTAAAAGTGAGGATATCCTTTTTTTTAAATGAAAAGCATGATCGGATTGGCCCAACAGAAACTTGGTCCCTTCACCTCAGACATGATATTGATATGCTTGAAGATGTGCAATGTAGAGCAACCAAGCTTATCCCTAACCTAATAGGGCGGGTCGTACTCAGGTGACAACATGAATCTGAAGGAAATCCTACCATCAGGGGTGTCTAAATTATGTGTTTTTACATGGGGAATTCAAATATGAGCTTCTTTTTTGGATAGGATGAATGTCGGAAACAGTTTGCTTTTTCACGCCATACTCCGCGCACACCTTGGCCACCGAAGCACCCGCCTCTAACTTCTTGATTAATTCCAGCTTCTGGGTCACCGACAGGGTCACACGCTTCTTCTTTTCCTGGTTAACGTCGCCAGTGGTGTGTCCGGTTTATCCGATATCCGCTCTAACAGGGTCCGTTATAGCGAGGGTCGACTGTATAGTGATTTTTTAAAAAATTCAGGTGATGACATCTTAAGATTAACCCTTCATTATTATATAATATGGCATAGTGAAATAAATTTAGCCAGAAATAGCAATAAAGATCCAAAGGAATTCTTTAGTTTTTATAAAATAATTTATTTTGGTTATCCTTGCTTTTATGATCCTAAATTAATGTTTGTAAATTCAGGTATCTTTTACAGTCTAAAATTATCAAACTTATATAACGTATTTTCGCAGATTGCAGTTTTTTAAATTTAGTAATTTTTGAGCAAGTTGTCAAGATGGAGACACTTTTTAAATTAATATTACAAATGGCCATGATAGGCATTTGCTGCACTTTTCCCAGTTTTCTATAAGATGAGGAGTCACAGTACTTGACGATTGGTTAGGTTTAGTTGTGAAATTTTCATTAAAACTAATGAAAATATTACAACTTAACCAATCATCAATATATATATATATATATATATATATATATATATATATATATATATATATATATATATATATATATATAACTTGGTTCTACATAATTTAGAACTGTCACATTATTAGTTAGAATTTAAGACACTAAATGTGAGGATATCCTTTTTTTTAAATGAAAAGCATGATCGGATTGGCCCAACAGAAACTTGGTCCCTTCACCTCAGACATGATATTGATATGCTTGAAGATGTGCAATGTAGAGCAACCAAGCTTATCCCTAACCTAATAGGGCGGGTCGTACTCGGGTGACAACATGAATCTGAAGGAAATCCTACCATCAGGGGTGTCTAAATTATGTGTTTTTGCATGGGGAATTCAAATATGAGCTGCTTTTTTGGATAGGATAACTCTAACCTACATCATTTTGTATTTCTAAATTGCCAATTTTACCCTTTTGAACCCCTTTATAATATATTAAAAGATATAAGGTAAATCATTTATATTGACAAGGCCAAATTAACTTTACATATATTTATTAATAGGTGAACTGCATGTATATCACTGGATATAATTACAAAGATCATTCTCCTGACATCTTGAACTTTGCCAGGTTGCACAAATCCTGCTTTGACTCAGACTTGGACATCAGCTTCCTGCTGGTCTCCTGAGCCCTGATCCCTCCATCCCTCTTTTCCTGTGAGAAGTACTTAGCAGAAGCCTCAGTCACCATTTTAACAACCCTCTCAATGCTTTGTGTGTGGCAAGGCCAGTTGCGCACCTCCATGGAGGTGTTGATGAAGTTTTTCACCTCTGAGGTGCTTAGACAGCAGGTGAGAGGTGGCTCTGACACACCTTCTGACCAGCTGATCAAGTCACCGATGCTGGAAGCATCACAATTGATGTCAGGTGTCCTTCTGCTCCTAACAGAGGAGTCCCCCAGCTGAGTGTCCGGGTCCCCCTCTCCCCTGACGGCCAGGATTCTTTCTCTCCACCCCTTCAATCCTCTCTTTCTGATCCTCAGAGCAGAGTAGTGTTTGGAGGATGACTTCACTGTGGGCATACCAAGCAGATCTTCTCACAGTTGGCATCACAATATCCAGCACCTCCTTTCTCTGGGACTTGAGGCAGTCCAGCTGAAAGAGGATGTGCCTAGGCCCTTCGATCCAGGAGTGCTTGACCTTCACGTTGAACCAACATGGGTAATACACTCCAATGGTGAATTCCACAATGAATTGCAGAATCTTCAAGTTCTTTCCTTTAAGTCTGTGCTTTGACACCCAGAGCCTGAGAAGTCTGTTCGCTGTGGTGAGCCAGCGGCTGTGGTTTACTGGTCCTATCTCTAACAGAGCCAGACCTGCAGGAAGTACTCCATCCCTGACTGCACAGACAATTTTATAGCCATAGTATTGATCAGTTGAGAGATCTTGAATGACCTTGTCAGGAAGCTTGATCAGTGGAGGGCCAACAGAGATTCGGGTGAAGTTTGGATTGATATCAAAGTCTGTAGCAGAATCAAGGAGCTTTCCTATTGGCCTGGATAATTTTTTGTCTGACAGAGTAGGGTCATCAAGGTCAACAATGAGATGGCGCAGGGGAAGTTCAACAGTGTGCAGGTTGCACACCAACCAGACCAGCTTTCTCCCCAGGTGCAGCTCCAGCTTTCGCATTACTCCAGCTTTCACACCAGTGTTGACATTTGTTGAGTCCTCCAATGGCCAACAAGGTCTTATCATAACCCCTCTCTTTCAGCCAGGCAAACAGGACCTTAGCAATCTTCTCCGCATGTGACTCCTCTTTAGTTGCTTTCTCTGGGGTAAAGTGGAACAGATAGTAGCTGCCAGGCTCACTAACAACACTATAGTGTTCTTCCTTGATCTTTGCGGGAAAAGATTGGTCACTGCCCTCAGCTTCCATCATCACATTGGTCAGGTCAATCCACCCATCAAAGAGGATGCAAGAGATCCCCCCCCTCCTCCCTGCACTTCTTCTCGAACTGTTCCCCCAGCTCTCTCATCAACTTCTCCTGTGCTCTCTTGACCTTGCTCTTATCAATCACTTTACTTGTATTGTCTTCTGTGATGATTCCTGCGTCAATCAGAGCTGCTGTTGCTATCGCTGCAGTTGGCCTCAGCCCTATGCCATACCTTACACTAGCAAGGGCAATGTTTTGAATCTCATCGTAGTTTTTCTGTACCTTTGCCGAAGCTGCTGGCTCTGAGAAAGGTGGCTCAGAAAATGGCCTTATGCGCGCCAGAAAACTGTCAAAATATTTCATATACCAAACTGTATGATAATTACAATTAAGTGGAATGGCACACCTTTTTATTTGAGTATTTAAATATTATTATTATTATTATATGAATTACATTATATGTGTTTATATGAATTAGTTAGAACAATGCTCTATGAGAGATAACGTGAGCAGCCATGATAGAAAACGTGAGAAGACATACTCTGGGGTAACTACAATAGTAAAATAATCAACAATTTAATAATAATCAACTGCAAAATGATGTAGGTTAGGGTTATCAGAATTAAATATTTTCTTCAGAATTGTGTTCTATACACCAAAATATGTCATTTGAACACCCCTCTCCATTGATTTATAAAAAATGCATAGTATGACCCGCCCTACAGTAACCTAAGAAGATTGGAATACGGGGAAAGATTAAATGAGCTGGGTATGTTTAGTTTTGAGAGACATTGTATGAGGGGAGATATGATACAGATGTGCAAAATGTTTTCAGGTTTGGATACTTTAGATGTAACTTTTTCTTATTAGAATCTGATGGAAAAACTCTGGCATAATAAGAAAATTAGAAAAGACTTGTAAACTGAATCCATGAAAATACTTTTTCAGAGAGGTAGTAGATTTTTAAAATGACTTTTCATATGATGGGGTAAATAGTAGGACCTTAGTTAGGTTTAAGAAAAAGTTGGATGCTTTCTTGAATGAAAGGAGTTTATAAATTGTCCAAATAGTGTATAATATATTTTTAGCTTAAGTTATGTACGCTTCTTTGGTGGTTCTGTAAATAGTTTTATGTTAATTAGCTGACATGAGATTGATGTTTTGAAAGTTATTATGAAATATAGCTTATGACTTGGATAACCTTGATAGGCCCAAATGGCTCCGTGTTTTCCAAATTAAATGTAATGTAATAATAATCTTTTATTCCAATGAAGTACGGTAGTTTGTACACTACACATTATAGTACATAGTTGAAAACAAATTATATAGAGGCACACTGACACTTTCAAATAATTTATAAATAAAATGGGAAATAACTTCAGCCATCTCCAAAAATAATAGTTAACCAACTGGTCAGCTGATGATCCCATCCCCCAATATTTTTTAATAGAGGCAGCAAAGTAGTAGCTGATTTCAAATAAATTTAGATAGGTTATACAGCAATGAAATGACATTTCCCCTGTACCATTCTATAGGGTGATTTCTTATGAATGATTTGTTGTATATGCAAATTCTATTAATAAAGCAGCTATAAAGATTTCTGTTATTATTTTAAATATTTATAAATTATAGCTGTTAAACTGAATTATATATAGTATTTTCACAATGAATATTAAGTACATTTCCTTACTGTTTAACTCTTAAACACCAGGTATGGATGTGATTGATAACCCCCGCCTGTGCACAAATAAATGGGGGGAAAAAAAGAACAAGAAATAGTTTTTTTTTCCATGAAATGATGATTTTGCATGCAAAAGTAAGGAAAAATCATATAAAAAAACCCTTTTTATTTACCTTTGTACCTTACACTGTTAGTATATATTTATACACATACAAATTACTTTCTCTTGTATCTAAGGAGGCAGAGTTTTTTCTTTTTTACCATTTCAATCTTAGATATATGCAAATAGCAATATATGTAAAATTACTATACCAATTAGAATTCTAATGATAAACATTTACACTACACTATATTTACAAATAGCTACCATTTAAAATTTCCATTATTTTAGTTCTTCATCAAAACTTTTTCAGTGTGTGGTAATCCCTGAATCACTTCCCCACTCTGCACTCCTCACACCATGTAGTGACAGCTTTTTTTTTTTTTTCCTCTTTTCTCTGGATGCATGCATACATGACACTACATTTTGTCCTTTTTTCTGTTTGCCACTGGTGGCACAGTATCCAGGTAATAACATAAAATGGCTTCCTTGCCTGTGAGTCTGTCAGAACCACCACTACTATGTCATCCAGGAATTGGGTTTGTCAGTGTTCCTTATTTTTTCAGCAACTGAATCACTACATTATAGCCAAGTTTTCTTGGCAACATTTTCTTCCCTTTTTTTTACTAAAAATAGGTTGTAGGAATTTGACACTATTTACACAAATCAAATGGAAAAATAGTTTCATATACTACTCGAGTGATTTCCAGAGGCATTCTACCAATCCAATTTGCATGTTTTCTGTATAAGCCAACATGGCATTGGATTCCAAAATGTTTTGTTTTGTTTTATAATGTTCTTTTCCACTGTCTTTCAAGTCTCCTTTATGATTTATGGTTAGCATTGTCACATCATGCTTATCATGCTATTGCAGAGCAAGAATTTTCCCAGACTCTCAAATCCAAATCCCCTTTCTTGCAACCTTTTTTAAATTTTGGCATGTGTTTTCTATTATTCCTAACCATACCACACACCTCAATATCCTGTTCAAGCAGATATTTACATAGTTCAGGGCTTGTGTACCAGTTGTCTGTGTATATGTCCCTTTCCAAAATACAGTTCCATCATTTGTTTTACAACTAACCCAGAAAATCCTATTTATGATTATCTTTTGGGATGTCAGTTGCACTCTGTGTACACAATCATGTTTAGTACTAGCCCAGTCTCACAATCACACAAAGCAATTTCATGCTGAACCTGTGGCATTTTGATGGAATGTATTGTTTGAAAATCAGTCATCCTTTGAAAAGGATGAGAGATTCATCAATCACTACCTTTTGAAAAAGATAGAACAACTTACTGAATTTACTTTCCAACATTGTAAACACATCCCTAATTTTCCATAAGCAATGTTGTTCATTTGGATTTTCATTACAGTAGATTCTGGTTAATAGGGCCACTGGTTAATTGGGGCAGCCATTTATTTGGGACAAATCTTTAAGAACAAAAACAAATCGAGAATATAACCAGAATTTGCTTCGCTTATTTGGGATACCATGCCATTTAATTGGGCCAGTAATTGCTACATTGGGCCATAGAATTACAACAGAAGTTGAGAAAAATTCTGCTGCTTCTTGACAACTGTGCAGCACACCCTCCTCTAGATTTTTTGAAAAATATCCAACTGGAATTTTTGCCTCCCAACACCACATCCTTGGTGCAGTCAATGGACATGGGAATCATAAAAAATTTGAAGACCTTGTATCGCGGAAAGTTGGTAAACTACCTCCTTGAAACAATTGAAGAAAATCTAATGACATCATCTTCAACAGCTAAGGAAGTCAGTGCAAGGGTTAATCTTTTACATGCAGTACAGTTTATTGCCGATAGTTGGTGAGGAATAAGCACCAAGACCATTCAGAACTGCTTTGCTCACTGTGGTTTTAAACACTCAGGCTTGGAGATGCCAGATATGGTCAATAGTGAAAATGATGCCATTTTGGAAGTGCAACACGTCAGAAACTACGAAGAGTTTGCATGCATTGACAATAGTTTTCAATGTTATAATGAAAATGAAGATTGTGAGGATGCAATTGTTGAACAAATTGCAGCAAAACACCAGAAGACCAGGAAAGCAATGAGGATGACACACCTGAGCTTGAACGAGTGACTAACCAGGATGCCAGGAAATTTATTGCTGGATTATGATGCTATTTCGTGCAGGAAGGCAATGAAGGCAGTCCTATATCTGCACTAGATACCTGTACTGATTTTGTTCAGTTGCAGTCAATCAAGAGAACACAGCAGGGTACACTCGATAAATTCCTCCAATGTCATTAACTGTTAAGAACTACATGCATGTTTACGTACATGAATCAAATTTGTATTTAGGGTAAATATTTTTCTCTGATTTGCACCATTTGTTTCAGTTCATATACAGTAAGTATTTTTGTTACTCAATAAACAGAAAGTTTGTCTTGTGTATACCTTTTTAACTCTTTACGTGCAACTTCATATAATTGGGGCAGCTACTTAATTGGGCCAAAGTATTCTAGTCCTGATATGTCCCAATTAACTGGAATCCACTGTATTAGCAAAATATAATTTAAACCGCATTAGCATCATAAACCTGTCCATATATTTTCTGAAGATAGGTGTTCCAATAACAATCCTTTTTCCAATGTTCAGCCAACATGTGTTTCTTTATATGTGGTATGAGCATTAGCAACACAAAAAATACATATAATTCACTAACACTAGTCTCGTGCCAATGCTGCATATAGGAATACAGAGAAACACCTTCATCACCAACAGTGTACTGATATATTTGTTTTGCTGACAATATGTTCCATAACTGTACTATCGAAAAGTGATAGGAAATAATCCACTTCATCAGCATCATTAAGAACAGTAAAGTCCTCTGTTACTCTTGCATTTGTTCAGTCAAAATCAGGAACAGATGGTGAAAAACCTCTTCCACTAGACCAAACAAAGGTTGATAGTGTGCCCTCATGTGTACTGTGTGTACTGCTCCCTTCTCTAGTATTACCAGATCCCTCATCATGCCTCTCTCATCTTCATCTTTTATGGAGTCTGTTTCATTACTTACTGACTCCTCTGGTGAGAAATTTCCTTCACTAAACTCATCCAGTTACATCAGTATTTGATGCTCAGATAAAGGACACTTGCACTTTTGTGCTGGTGTACCATGAGATGTGGATGGAGTTTGTGCTGGTGGACTGAGAGATGTGGTTGGATGCATGTCACCCATTATGCCTGGGAATATACTGAAGGGTGGTGTGCTTCCACCCAGCTTCCTCCGAGCCCAAGCATCTCTGTTCACATGTAGTGATTTTAAGGGTAATTTTAAACTTCAAACAAAGGCAGGAGAGGTAAAAAGCATCCATAGATGTTAACCATTGTTTACAAAAAAACTTAAAACATCAAATGATGATGACTGGGGGTTCTCTAAGAAAACATCAGTGGATGTTGACTGGCATTTAAGGGTTAAATGAAAGTAATTTTTATATAATTTTATAAAATACTGTAGGCAATATTTTCTAAAAAATAAAGAAATGCGATAACTCTATAGCTTTCAGAACTAGTTACTGACAAATATTATGATGTTTTTTATTTTAAAAAAATTCATGAAGCATATAAAAAAACCACTGGTCATCCCTATACAGTAAAACCTGCACTATCCAGCAATCAACTATCTGGAAAACTTTAGAAACCAGCAAATTTCATATTAGGGGGGGGGGGGGACAAAATATTTTTGGTTTTTCAAAACTTTCATTTTTCTTATTTTTTTTAGAAAATGGTATTCTTTTATATAGAAACAACTTTTTATCTTCTAGATTGGCTTATTTCAATCATATGAACTATTTTCACTGTTTACAAGAATAATATAATAGAATGTAGCTAAATTATGTAAATTAAGTTCAAGAGTTCCAGTAGAAGTTAACAAGTTCTTATTTGGCACCATCATGTAATATATATGCTAAAAATTTATCATAGTTTGGGTTCATGCATTTTATTAAGGTAATTTATATTACAAAAAAGAGAAGTTAGCCTGTACAAAATAGGTATAGTAATTTTGGTTATAGCACAAAAACTGTAGAAACTACCAACTAACACTCCCTCTTCTGGCTCTTCAGAATGAGATCTTTTACTTTGCTCCTTGAGACATTTATAAAACTTAGTTTCCTTACCTTTTTCGACACTTAATATGTTGTGTAGTTTAGACCAAATATGGCCAAACATTGAGAAAACACGCTCAATTGCTGCTGGACTCAGATGACAATTTAACAAATTGGCAAAAACCTTACAAAAACCCTTCAGCAGATGAGCTTTTTTTTAGTTTATTTCCCATTATTCTCCAACATTTAAAAAGATTTGATTTGTATTGTGATATGAACTTTTCTGAGAGCAAATAGAGCTTTGAAATAAATCTTTATCCTTAATCTTAAAAGCTAAAAACCCAGGAAAGAAATCTGACTTTGTGTTCATTACACACACATCAGCTGCCTTATCTATTTATCTATCTATCTGTAGAGATATATATTCCTAAATCCCTAAACCCCTCGCTTCTCCACCCACTTCACAAAGTGTCCCCCTCTCAACAGTCACTCCATGATTTGCATAGGATGGCAATGTGCACCTGACCTCTGATATTTCAATCAGGTTTATATCTGATTAGGGCAGAGAAAACCTTATTTTTAATGCTTCAAAAACTTGCTTTCTTAATCTGTCTACTCATCACAATCTTTAACACAACTATTCCCTTAACTTTCAACAATATACAACTCAATCCTTTTTTCCTTTTAACATTATTGGCATTTCCTTTTCTCATGATCTTTCCAGGAAGGCTCACATATACGCTCTTTCTAAAACAGCTTCTAAGAGGTTAAATGTGTTGTGTATCAGCTCTGCAGTTTATTCACCCCCACTCATTTGCTGTCTCTTTACAGGGGTCTTATCTGCCCCTGTATGGAATATGCTTCTTGTGTGTCAGGTAGCTCAACCCACACAGCTCTACTTGACCAGATGGAACCAAAGGCTTTTTGTCTTATCAGTTCCATGTTGCTTACTGACTGTCTTCCGTCTCTCTCTCTTTACTATTGCCGTTATAATGGGCACTGCTTTTCTGAACTCTAACTGCATGCCTCCTCCTTTAACCCTTTCTGTCCCAAACTATTGTTTTGAGCTAAAAAAAAAATTTAACACTTAAAACTGTTAGAAATAGGTATGGAAACAAATGAAATGTTGTTTAGAAATTTATTTAATTACACTAGAAATTATATGATTCCATTGATGCTATCAAGTAATAAGAGAAACTAACATAACTTTGGTACTTTGGATGAAACAAATAAAAGCAAGATTTGTTCTTTGCTAAACACAATGGTAGACCATACTACTTTGAATGGAATGCATTAAAACAGTTTTTGTCTTTTGTTAAACATAATGGTACATCACACTTTCTGCATTTTAGACAAGAGTAGCCCTTCATACAATTTCTTCATCTCTTTTTGGGTTCTAAATGCTCAGGCCAATGTCCGAAAAACTGCCAGATATTGCTATACAGTTAATTGTTATATTCAAATGCCATAAGGCATCATTGAAGCTAATCTGAGGAAATTACAAATACTTTTTGTTGATGATACCATATGGAATTGCTGGGACAGAAAGGGTTAAGGAGAGCAGTACAGTACCTGACTTTTAACACATTCTCATTCCTTTCTGTAAAACTCCCTAATGCAAGGGTTAATTGGTATTTTCAATCTTTCAGTTGGTCAACTCTGGATCAATCTTCCTAACCATGTTTACCCCCATCTCTGACCTCCAATCTTTCAAATGCAGAGGGTCCAGGCATCTCAAAAGCCCTGCACCTTGATTTTGGCTCTGTTCTTTCTGTATGGTGGGGGGATGTTTTTGCGGGCATTTGCCCTTGGCCACTCCTTCCTGCATAAAAAAAAATCAAATTCCTCCTACATTTTTGTCAGTGGTTATTAAAGTTACATTAGCTTTTACAAGTGATGTTCTTCTATTATTATTATTATTATTATTATTATTATTATTACGTATTTATTTATTTATTTTTTTTCAAATTTTTAATTATTTGCATTAAGGTAAGGAGTTCCATTAAAAGTTTAGAGAATGTGTTCTTTACTTTTATTGTATTTAATTATTTTTTTTAATTTCACTTGTGTTAGGATTTTAATTTTAAAAAACTAAACCAAATTACTATTATTTCATGCTACCTCAGGATTTTACACACTTGGTATTTTATTTTATTTTAGGTTTGGTTAACCTAACCTAAACTAAATTGAACCCTAAAAAACATCTACAATAAAGTACTGTAGTAGCTATTTTCCATGTAGGAAAAAGTAATATAAAAGAGCACTGAATAGGAATGAATGTAACTTTGTGATAACGTGTGTGTGTGTGTGTGTGTGTGTGTGTGTGTGTGTGTGTGTGTGTGTGTGTGTGTGTGTGTGTGTGTGTGTGTGTGTGTGTGTGTGTAGAGTTATATTTAACAGGAATAATAAGAATGGTAGATACTAGATAATAAAAAAAGCTTAACTTAAAAGGCTCCTATCCTATCTTTGCATATTATTATTATCATAAAAACCAATGTATGTCTTGGTAAGCTTACCAGTAGTATGGCTGCATTATCCCCAACATGCATAAACTGAATGCATTGATGGTTTTTGCTATATATATATGATGCAAACCCACAGGGAAAAAGAAAAATGATTCCAACATGTGTGTGTGCATCATTCATTCATTCATTTCATGTTTTTAATTGTGAAATTCATCCTATATACAGGGTGTTTTATAATATGTGGGATGCACTTTCAGGATGGATTCAGGACCTGGAAACAATAAAAAAAGTTTATATAAACATATGCCCAAATCGCTTTGTTTCTGAGTAACAGCCCATTTTGTGTTCCAGCAATTCTTTTCACAAACTGTTTACAAACACTGCTTGCCAACAATGTTTGTGTGTACGAGACTTATTTCATGTATTGGCCTCGCCAGTTGTAATGTTTTGTACACTCTGGCATGTTTCAATATCATTGAGTGTAGGCCCGTAGGGGGCATTCCAGGACAAATCACCCAAAAATTAAAAAATTTGTCACCACTCAGACCCAGATTTTAATGAAAATTGACATATGGGGTTCTTCCAGGTGCTGATTTCACTGGTTCAAATAAAAAAGTTCTATGACCCATAGTTTTTGAGATATGGGCCCCCAAAATCTTGGGGGCCCCACTTTGCCACCTAATTTTAATGGGCAATAACTCCCAAACATCATGTAGACCTATAAAACTATACATTTTTAAAATTAGCATGAAAAGATCTATTAAATGATACCACATTCAGATGTGTAGAACAACAATGAAAATCCACCCCCCCCCTTTTTTAATTTTTGACCCCCAACCCCACTAGACAGTGAAATCCAAAAAAAAATTTTTTCATTTATTAAACTTCCATTAATTGTTAAAAGATACAAACAATAAAAAATGTGGGTATCGAGTTGCAAGATATTTTAAAAATTATTGAAAAAATATGTACATTGACATTTTGACATTTTTACACAGACTAAAATAGAGAACTACAAATGATATATTTACATCCTATGACAGATTATTATTCTTATGTATAACTCATATTCACACAGTCTCTCTCTCAAATGTTTGTTAATTATGCTTATTTTTATTACAGATATGCTTATTTTGAGTCAAATCATATCTTATTTTTGAGATTTACAATTGTGTATTTTTAGTAATGAAAAATGGTTAGATACTGTGAGGATCCTTTACAAAAACATAAGAAAAAGATACAAAAGGATATAAGAACCATCAGCCAATCACTTTATGATTGATGTAAATGGAAACTACAAAGGAATACTGTACTATGTAGCAACTGTAGAAAATTATTGACCCAGAGACCAGAGTTGCTATCAACATCACAAAGTGAAGAGTCTGATCACAATCAGTCTTCTGAGAATGTTATTTCAGAAAGCAATAAATATGATCCAAGTATATCAAGTAATGCCAAAGAAGAGGTTTCTCAAGTTATAAAACCAATATTGTAATATGCCCATATTATTATAGGAAATTATAAATACTACACACGCGAACATTGCAATTTTTAGATAGCCTGATAGGTGACATGGACACCATTGGTGAAACACTTCTCATTTTAATTTGCTAATTTATAATTGTTGGGAATTCGTGGTGCAGTGTCATTTTCAGCTGACTGTATTTATCATTATTTACCATATTTATCTTATAAGAAGCTGTTTTATATATAATAATACTGTATTATACTGGTTTGAAATGTAAATTGGCCGAAATTTCAATAATGGTCTATGAAATGACCATCTGAACTTTGCTTTATGCGAGTTACAGAGGCACTTGAGACCAAGTTTGGCATGCTAAAATGAACCTTATTTATTATGGTATAAGGTCCAAATTTGCATGCTACATAGAACTCTTATGTCTTTTTCAGTTGAAGGTGAAATAAGAGCGATATTTGCAGGATTATGGTATGGATTGGGAAAGCCTGTGTTAGGGTAGGAGTACTGTTAATGTAGGAGCACTATAATAATTAATAATATTAATATGATATAATAATAATATCATCTGTGTTAATCAATTACTGTCATTAAACATAAGTTTGTCTTGAATCACACAATAAATAAAGTAGAAAAGAATCTGTGCAGAAAAGACTGGTGTTAATGAATCTGAAAGAAGCTTTTAGTTATAAAAATAATCCAGATAGTCCCCAAATTGGCTTCCCTAGTTTTGCCAGCCTTTGCCCCAGACATTGTGTTTTAGCTGGAGCTGCTGCTACCCATTCTGTGTGTGTATGTACAATTGTACATACCACCAGAATGCCAAAATACAATTCTCAGCTTTTGGTGTCAAAGGGTTGGAATACACAACTCTTATGGAGAAAGCAGTGTGTGATGTCAACAACAGGAATTGCATGATGCAAATACGTAATCTCAGTCTAAAAGAACAAGGTATTAAGAATTTTTTGCTCACTTTTTTCAAAGTGTTAACGATCCTGAATGTGAGGAAATAAAATATAAACAATGGGTTACTACAGATCAATGCAATATGGTTGAAAAAACAGAATCTGTAGATAATTTTGTAAATTAAGCACAAACATTGTCAAATTGACACGTCATCATTTATAGCAAAGAATCAGAGTGCATTTCTAAAAAACTTGAAGAATAATTTAAATAGCCATACAGCTGTAGTTCTTGGTGACTTTTCAGAAAACTACTCATTTGTAGTACAGTATGCAGCCCAAGGTTTTCATTGGGAAAATACCTAATGCACAGTGCATCCCTTTGTGTTATATTATAAGGAACCAGAAAGTAATGAAACAAAACATTCAAGTTAGTTTTTTATCTCCAAATACAAAACATAACAGTACACTGGTTTACACTTTTTTAAATATACTCATACCTATTATTAGAAAATCCTACCTTCATATCAAAAAATTACATTATTTTACTGATGGATGTGCAAGACAATATAAAAATAGCTTCAACTTTGTTAACATTTGTAAACATGAAGAAGATTTTGGGCTGGAATGTGAGTGGCATTTCTTTGCCACAAGCAGCCATGGTAAGAGTGCTTTGTGATGGGATTGAGGGTACAGTGAAAAGATCTGTAGCCAGAGTGAGTATGCAGAGAACATTCGCAAATCAAATATTAATACCAGAAGACATGTTTGAATTTTGTTCAAACAATATAAGTGACAGCATAAATTTTTTTTTTAATAAATTCTGAAGAAATTGAAGCTATGGAAAAATTTTTAAGTGACAGATATGAAAAAATATGCGGCTAACAGGAACACAAAAATTCCACAGATTTGTACCTATCAATGCAAATAACATAAAAACAGTTGAATTATCTTCTGATGAAGTAGGTGAGGTGAGGATTATAAGCAAAGCTTTTCTGGGTGAAGATAATGTTGAAGTTAATCCGAAAATAGGAGAGTACATAGTTTGTACTTACAATGATCAGAAATGGTTGGGATTTATACATTCCTATAAAGAGGAATTTGATGACTTTGAGGTTAGCTTTTTGCACCCATCAGGATATAGTATTTACTTTTTCTTTCCACAAATTAGAGATACATGCCACATATCAAGAGATAAAATTTTAGGTTTATTAAGCACACCAACTTTAAAGCCAGGAACAATGCGTATTCAATATGTTTTCCCAGAAAATGAGTTGAAAAAACTCGTGTAATTATGAATCAACTTGATGTAGTGTGTGTGTTCGATTTGTATTTTTGCTGTTTATTTTTATCCATGTGAATATATCATTTGTAGTTCTCTATTTTACTCTGCAGGCGTAAAAATGTCAAAATTTCACAATGTACATATTTTTCAATAATTTTTAAAATATCTTGCAACTTGATACCCACATTTTTTATTGTTTGTATCTTTTAACAATTAATGGAAGTTTAATAAATGAAAATTTTTTTTTTTGGATTTCACTGCCTAGTCAGGGTGGGGGTCAAAAAGAAAAATAAAAAATGGGGGGGAAGTTTTCATTATTGTTGTACACATTTGAATGTGGTATCATTTAATAGATCTCTTCATGCTGATTCTAAAAATGTATAGTTTCATAGGTCTACGGTAAGATGTTTGGGAGTTATTGCCCATTAAAGTTAGGTGGTAAAGTGGGGGCCCATATCTCAAAAACTATGGGTCATAGAACTTTTTTATTTTGACCAGTGAAATTGGCACCCAGAAGAACACCATATGTCAATTTTTTTCAAAATCCGAGTCAGAGTGGTGACATGCATTGGGTGATCTCTCCTGGAATGCCCCGTAGAGCCATCAGTCAGTCAGTCAGGTGCATCGTGGTGTTTCACTGTTCGTATTCATAACTTCTTACTGTGAATAAATGCAGTCCAGTGGGAAAAAAAAAAAAAAAAAAGTTTTTGTGCTATTCAGTGATAGTGTGCATTTGAAGTGAGTGGAGGCTTATTCAAGTGGAGAAATGGCAGACGTGCATTTCATGTATGGACTTGCTGAGTGCAGTGTGGCTGCAGCAAGATGTCTGTATGCGGAAAGGTTTCCAAATCATGGCTCACCTGAAGATCAGGGCCCCCAACCTTCTTTATCATGACAACCTAACCAATTGTCAAGGGTGTACAGTTGACCTAAAGATTGGTTAGGTTAGGTCAGGTCATGATATTTTTGTTAGTTAGCCTTATAAAGCTAACTAAAGAAGGCTTGGGGGCCCTGATCTTCACGTGATCCCAAATTGCCATCTGCCAGATAAGATGACCTTTCAGAGAATAGATGAGTCTTGGTGATAAGGATCATTCAACAAGCGAATTTCAGATGGTGGTAGGCCAATCAGTGCCAGAACTGTTGAGTTGGAGGAACATCCTGGTGTCAGCACCCGAAGGATTGCAGCACCAGAGGGTGTAAGATACACATCTGTGTGGAGATTTTTGTGGGAATAATAGCAGCTTTACCCATATAACATTCAGAGAGTACAAGGCCTTACTGAAGCTGATTTCCCACCATGAGAGGCTTTTTGTACTTGGTTCCTTCAATAGTGTGCTCGCGATCCTCCTTTTCTATCTTCCATGTTGTTTTCTGATGAGGCTGCTTTCACGAGAAATGGCATGATCAATTTTCACAACACTCATCACCCGGCTGAAGAGAATCTGCATGCCATCATCCAGTCAAGGCACCAACAACAATTTAGTATCAATATATGGGCAGGACTTATTGCCGACAACTTAATCAGTCCTTTTGTTTTGCCTGGAAGATTAATAGGAGAATTCTATTCTAATTTTTTAAGGAATGATTTAAACAATTTACTAGATGAAGTTCCTCTTGGTGTCCAACATTGTATGTGGTTTATGCATGACAGCACCCCAGCTCATTTTAGTTGAGTAGCCAGAGACTATTTGGATGACCATTTTCCTGATAAATGGATAGGCCATGGAGGACCCATTGCATGGCCTGCTCGCTCCCAGGACCTGAATCCACTCTTTACCTATGGGGTCATCTAAAATCCATCATTTACGTGACACCTATTGACAATGTTGAAATGCTTTGCCAACAAGTAGAACAAGGATGCCAGAAAATCCGAGCAATACCTGGAATGTTTGAATGCATCAGGCAGTCTATGACAAGGTGTGTTCAGGCATGTATTCAAGCTCAAGGCATTCATTTTGAGCACTTCCTTTAAAGGTAAGGTGGATACTTGCTGGAACACACAACAGGCTGTAACTTGGAAACAAAGCAATTTTGGGCAAATAAGCTTTTTTCATGTTTTTAGGTCCTGAATCCATCCTGTAAGTGTGTTCCACATGTTATGAAACACCCTGTACTTATATGTATATATGAAAGGTGTGGCCCCTGGGGTTTTTTACCAGACTCCAAGAAGGGTAAGGGCAAGAAAGCTAGTGTTAATATAATGACAATACTTATAAAATAAGACTAATGAGCACTGTATCTTATAAATAGTTTACAGAGTAGCCATAAAGTCTGGAAACATAGAACATTTTTCTCAGAACTGTAGGTTATCTGCAATGTGGGAGGGATGACATTATCTTAATATATCTTATGTTTCCAGACTTTATGGCTACCTTGTACAAGGACTGTAGATTAGATTAGTGTGTAATTATTGATGTTACCAACTATTGCTTTAATATTAGCCTCTACCTATATGAAATTATTCCCTGTTTAGTAGGCCTATTTAATATCTAAACAGTCAGCATGTAGCAAAATTTCAGTAATATAATATTTTTTTACTAAATTGTATCCTAGGCTACAGTAATTGGAGAAGATTAAAACTCCAAATTTCTTTTTTTCATACAAAAAAACAAGTGGGCTAGGCAAAAAAAAAAAAAAAAAAAAGGCTGACTGTGCCTGCAATTCATTAGCAGATGAGGTATGTTTTTATATTATAGGCCTTTTTCAATAAAACAAACTAGGTAGGTAAGGTTTATAAATTACGGGTATTATTTAAGTTCTTAAGTATTAATGTCTTTAACTTATTCAACCTGTCGCATCTTTCTGCACCTGATATTTAAAGTTTTAAACTGTGCGTATTATGATGCAAATAATATACCCTACATGATTTTTTAATTGAGTTGAATTGAATAACCTTTATTGTTAATAATAAAATAAATACAGTGGTTGTACAATTTACAATGACAAATAATTGTGAAGCTGAACTATTTATTTTTTTCAATTTGGCCCTTAAGCTTTAGGCTTTACTGGAATCTGATTAAAAATAAAATAGATAGTATTAATAATACATAAATCATGAATAAGAATTATTAAGTTATGTATTAATCTTATATTATTATTATCGATATAGCTAACAAATGCAATCTTTTACCAACTTTTAAAGGAAACTTGAAACCTAATTCCAGCTTAGGTTTGATGCTGATAACTAAGATGTAGGCATTGCTATGTTGTTGGTTAACAAAGGGAAAACTTTCTGATAGCCTATTAGTTGTCATTTAGAAGTTTAAAAGATGCTCATTGATGATTATATTAACCATTATCAAAAGAATAAACATGTGTCCTAATCATATATGATACTCAGTGATTGAATTATTCAAGTTATTTTAAAAATAAGTTTTCATACTTTAATAAAAATCTTTTTATAAAGAAACTTATGATTGGATGATGAGTATAATGAAATTCATGTTTATAATCATTATTCTGTGTAATTTAATTAGTTGTTTTAGCTCATTTCAAAGTGATTAGCAAAGTATGCTTATTTTTTCAATCTGGTTCTAGGATATGTAGCTTGTCTCTCTTAAAAACAACCACACTTGAGTTAAATTTATGGTAAAATTCCAGATGCAGTTCAGAGACAAGAGTCTATAGGTTTTAATTACTAAACTAAGCAGACATAACCAATGTAACCTCTAGCTCCTAACAACCTAATGTAACATATTACCAAGCTGTTATGGACTCGGTCTCTGAACTGTGTCTGGCATCTGTAATTTTGCTAAGTTTATTTATGCTTTAATGGCTAAAAACTTCCAACTAGGTGTACAGTATGTCTAATTAGTTACTGGTATTGGTGCTATACTGCTCTCTCCTATATGAGACCCTCTTAGGAAGTGGCTAAGCAACAAAAGTGAAAAATGCCAGAAAATGCAGTTAAACATTGTACCAATTTGAAAGTGGTATAACCTTTAAACTTTTGAAGATATTTCAACAAAATATCTTCAAAAGTTATGACACTCAAATTTGGTACAACTTTAACTGCATTTTGGGGCATTTTTTTGCTTTTGTTGCTTAGCCACTTCTTCCTGGGAGGGCTTGATATATAGGAAGTAAAGCAAGTTTTGAAAATGTAGAATATTAAATTTTGCATATACTGTAGAGCCTAATCAATTATCAATATTTTTTTTTTTTTTTTTTTTTTTTTTTATAGGTACCATACATCTTTTTAAACTTTCTTTTTCAAGTTCTTGTATCCAATGTTTTTCTGAGCATCTTTTCCTTTTAATATCCACTCTTTCATTGAATTTGTTTCTTTTTAGGTTTTCTGATATAATTATCTGCCTCTCACTCATAGTTTTCCATAATTGTATAAAAGGTAAGCTGTCTTATTAATTTTTATTTTGTTCATAGGTTTCTGTAATTAGCAATGTTGACAGTGGTCATGAAGACATGGTTCACGATGCCCAAATGGATTATTATGGAACAAGACTTGCTACATGTTCTTCAGATCGTTCTGTTAAGATTTTTGAAATAAAAGGAAATGAACAAACCTTGATTGCTCATTTAAGGGATCATGAAGGTCCAGTAAGTATATTAGGTTAAAATAACTTTCTTGTGCACTGGATGTTGTTCACATACATATATTATCAAAGTACATCCATTCACCATTGGATGGAGCATGACACTTAAACTTGGAACTGATAAAACACTAATTGATTAGGCTGTACACAGATATCGCCATTAGAAATAAGGTAGAATTTCATCCAATGATATGTTCTGTGACAGAGTTGGGGTGTACCTCTTGTAGTATGTCAGGTGAGATAGCATCTCCATTTAAGCTACATACTTCACACACTTCCATTCTCTGCTTCTCATTAATTCTTGTCACATTTATATAAATTCCACATTTATCCACATATTTACTAATTGCATCCTTCAGTCTTTTACATCTACACACTCACTATTATTCATCTTTTTTTCACATTTCTATCATTATTCATTTTCTCTCTGTGACCATACCAATGCAGCATACTCTCCTTTACTCTCATCTCCAATGACTTTTTCATTCCACACCTTTCCTAGACAGGAAATTCTCTCTTGTAGCAATCTGTTTTACACCAGTCCTACTTCTTAAATTAGATTGCACTTGAGTGAGATGATAATCAGTGCCAGTGCCTTACTGGTCAGAAGACCACTAAAGCTATAAACAGGTGTGGGTAGACACACAAACTTAATGAATGCCATATTTCTACAATCTTTTGGTTGCCACTAGTAATAATTCATCTCTTTTGATACTGAACTATCATGCCAAACAATTCTCTCTCTCATATACACATCAGTTTTGGCACCATTGTACCTTTGTGTAAACCTCTTGCTACTCCTTCCTTCCTACCAGGGTTTCTATTGTACCCATGATTTACTTGCCTTGCTTCACTCTACTTCCAATTACAATGTACTAATTTGTACTTGTACTCCTTGTCAGTCAAACACTCCAAATATTGAAATTCTTTCACCACATTCAACATTTCTCTACTCACTGCAATATTGTATTCTGACTCTCCAATAACAAGAACTTTACCTTTTTTACATTCACTCTGAATAATTTTTTTCCATATATATAAACAAAAGTTGTCATTGCTCTCCTAAAAGCACCACATAATATGTGACAGGCTCTGCCACTCATTTTCTTCCAAATACAGATTTACGCCTCTACCAGTCTTGCTTTTATTTTGTGCACTATTTCAACTACATGCACATTAAACAGCCATTACTACCTCACAGCCTCATCATACTTCAGAAGTTCTTCACAATTTGTAAACGTGTATCTTAAACAAAAAATAAATAAAAACTTTACTAATCACAAATTTTGATGATTATTCTGTCTATTACAAAATTTTTCTCCTACAGTACTGTAACCCCTTTATGCTTAGTATTATTTTTATAGGTTAGAAAGATTAAATAGTTAACTCCCCAGCCATAGGGAACCACTGGATTGCACTTGTCCATCCATCCATTTGTCATACTTTTGTGCCTGTATTATAACTTTTGAACAGCTCAACATAAATTTATAAAACTTCACACACGCATAGATTGACACAAGACTGTCATGAGCAAGAATCAGGTGTCTGTATCAAAAGTCACAAATAAAGGTCAAAGGTCAATTGTTGGTCCATGCCATAACTTTTGAACTGCTCAACACAAGTTGATGGGACTTCCACCACACATGAATTTGCACATGATGTGATCAAGAGTCAAACTACTGCATCAAAGGTCAATGTCACAAGTGTGGAGGTCCATGCCATCTTTTGAACTGCTCTCCATACATTGCTGAAACTTCATACCCATTTATCATCACAAGACAATGTGTTGAACAAGAAACAGGCCCTTGCATTAAAAGGTCAAGGTCACAAATATAGGTAGGGACATTGATGTTGCTCTGACATGGTTCTTGTTTCATACTGATATTTAGTTTTCCACATTACCCATAAATACTCTACATAGGAATTGAAACTGGATTTCTCACTTTATAAACAAAGTTTTATTACAGGTATGGCAGGTTGCTTGGGCACATCCTAAATTTGGAAACCTCTTAGCTTCTTGCAGCTATGATAGAAGGGTTCTCATCTGGCAAGAAGATGGCCATACTTGGAGAAAAATTCATGAGTATGCAAATCATACTTCATCTGGTAAATTTCTATTGGCTTATGTTCTTAAAATCCCAAAGCTTTCATTAAATTAATCTTGTATCTGTTTCCTGTCCTATTGCTTCAATTCAACCTTTGAATCCTCCCAAGAGGAGATGCCTTTGACACTTTGGCATTGCTGATTGGGAGGCCCTTAGACATTACTTCTCTGATTTCTATTGGAATGATTACTGCTTCCATGGCCAAGGCCCCTTTGAGTGTGCTGAGTGCATCATGGAGGTGATTCTCACTCTTCTCACTCCTTCCAGCATCTAGCTAAGAACCTCTCTAACAACTTTACTTCTACTTCTTCCCCTCCTATTTTCCATCCTGATGGCTTAGCTGCAGTCTCTTCTCTCAGTAAAGCTAAACTCTTCAGTCAAACTTTCACCCTCAATTCAACCCTGGACAATTCCAGTGCTGTTCTTCCATCTCCTCCCTCTGACTTAATTATGTCCAAAATTAGAATCCTATATACTGTTGAGGTAAAATGTGTGTGTGTGTGTGTGTGTCTGTGTGTCTGTGTCTGTGTCTGTGTCTGTGTCTGCCTGCTTTCTTCGGAACCGTGCACAGCCTAAATAGCACATCGGAAAATTCTGCAACCACCACCAACTGATAGCCCATGAGCTTCCGATGTGCTCTGTGAAGTTTCCCGGTCCTAGGTCACAATTACTGGGTCCAAAGGCCCCAGCACCACGATAAAACTACAGAAAAGAACGCAGCTGTGAAAATCTTGAGCTTCACATTGTGTGACATATGCTGCTACCCGCCCTCTGGGCGGGTAGCAGTTTATGTCAGTGCTACTCACCCGGGGGTAGTGGGGGAGGGGGTGGGGGTATTGGCGTTTTTTTAAAATTTTGTAGCTGGATCACAGTGCTACCCGCCTGGAGGGCCAAGTTGTACAACAGTCGCGAGCGATAGCAAGCTACCACTTGTCTCCTCTAAAGATGTTTCTTCTGCCTCATCTGGGCTCAATTCCCCTCCTGTTCTGAAGAACTGTGCTTCTGTGCTGACACCCTGCCTAGGCAAACTCTCTTGCCTTTGCCTTTCATATGGCACTTTTCCTTCCTGCTGGAAGTTTACTTTCATTCAGCCTTTCTCAAAGAAGGGTGACCACTCTGAACCCTCCAACTATCATTCATTTGCTTTGATTTCTTATCCTAACGTTTTTGAATCTGTCCTTAATATATGGAGATTCTTAAACACCTCACTTCATGATCTTTCGGATCATCAGTATGGGTTCTGTTAGGGATGCTCTACTGGAGATCCTGCATATCTGACTCTTGGTCATTCTCCTTTCAGAATTTTGGTGAAGCCTTTGCTATTGTGCTAAACATATCAAAAGGTTTTGATAGAGTCCAGCACAAATCTTTAATTTCGAAACTGCCCTCCTTCAGTTTCTATTCTTCTATCTGTGCCTTCATCTCTAATTTCCTTTCTGGCTGATCTATAGCTGCATTATAGATGGCCACTGTTCTTCTCCTAAAGCTATTAATAGTAGTGTTCGTCAGGGCTCTCTCTGGTCACTCTCTCTTCCTTTTATTTATCAATGATATATTAAGTTGCACTTTCTGTCCTATCCACTCCTATGCTAATGATTCCACTCTTCACTTCTCCACTCACTTCACAAAGCATCCCTCTCAACAGTCACTCCATGCTTTATGTAGGATTGCTGTGGTGCACCTGACCTATGATTAACGTACTTGTTGATATGCAATTAAAAAATGTATGTACAGAAATTAATCGTGCATTGTACAGTACACAACAGTAATTACTGTACTTAGCTTTTTACTATTAGCAACTTATTTTAGTTGTACAAGATAATTAAAGTACAGTATATTTAACAGTAGGAGTTTATATGATCCTAAGGTGTCAGAATTTTTTTTTTTTTTTTTTTTTTTGATCACTTTTAGGTTTATATTTTAAATTAGATTACTTTTGAGCAACATTTTAAAATAACAAAATACAAAATAATGGAAGTCTGCTTTTTCCAGTTTAGAAGGTAGAAATTTTGACAGAGTATGTATTACATGGTGTCTACTATCTAGGAAACAGGGGAAACTCAGGGAATTTATAATGACTGGAAAACTGGGAAAACTCGTGGAATTTGTAGAAAAAATTAGAAGTCTCAGGGAATTTTGTGAACTCAGCTAATTTGGCTGTCTATTCAGCCCAAATGTTTCAAATATATGTATTTTTTTTAAATTTATAATTGCACATTTTTCTTATGTTCAGGTATTTGATTGATTTTATTTATAATCACACACAATCACAAATAAATAAAAAATAACCTTTAATTTGATCCCTGTAAATCATATTATGGGTAAATAATGTTATAGTAGAAACAATGAAGTTACTCTGGAATTTTTCCTCTGGAAAACAGGGAAAACTTAGGGAGTTTTGCAGTGAAGAGCTGGTAGACACTATGGTATAGTACAGAAATTTAGTTGCAAACTTTTAAATAGACTTAATTAGTGGTGAGATTAATGTTTATTCATATTTAAATTATTTTTATTATTTGCAGTAAATAGCATTTGTTGGGCTCCTCATGAATTTGGATTGATTCTTGCTTGTGCTTCTTCTGATGGCTCTGTATCCATACTAACATACTCCTCCACACACCCTTGGGAGGTCAGGAAGATAAACAATGCTCATAATGTAAGTCCTAAGATGATCTCTTTCGCAGTCTTAATCCCGTTGAAACCGACTATCATAATTATAGATAAATAGCTTAGTGATGCGCTTTAATTAGCTCGCGTAAGAGAGTTAATTACTTTTTATTTTTTGAAGTTTGGTTGTAATGCCGTTAGTTGGGCCCCCGCTGTGACATCGGGATCAGCCGATGGCAGCAGCAGTGGCTCTCCCTCTCAGAGGATCGTGACTGGCGGGTGCGACAACTGCGTTAAGATTTGGCACCAAGATACCCAAACGGGAGACTGGTCAGAGGAGGCGAAGTTGGAGCGACATATGGATTGGGTTCGAGATGTCGCTTGGGCGCCCTCTATCGGACTTCCAAGATCGATGATCGCATCTTGTTCGCAGGTACCAATAACAGAGTTTGACGTACTTCACTTTTACTAAGATGCCTCGTTTGGTTTAAAAGGTTAAGGCATTTTCAACTAGAGAACCTCCTCTCTATCTTCCACGCTGAATGGGTTATGATGATGATATGATACTTAAACTGGTGTCGTATACCCGCCACAGTTGTCTACTGGTAGAGTACCAGATTGTTAATTTGAAGGTACTGGGTTCGAGTCTCGGCTCGGATTTAAGGTGCTTCTCCGGGTTTCCTTTTGTGCGCTAGTGATTTGGACACCACAAAAAGACGTAGATATCCTCCATCATATGATCTTCTAAGATGGTACGTAATAGTTTAAACAATGACAAATAAGTTGTGTATTTTCTTTGTTATGCAGGAAGAAGGGGCCAAGGGTGAATGTCGGCAAAAACGCCCCAAAATAGACGAATAAGAGAGCCAAAATCAAGGTCCAGGGTTTTCGAGATGCCTGGACAGTCTGCGTTTGAAAGATTGGAGGTCATAGATGGGGGTTAAAAATGGATTGAGGAAGATTTACAGATCTACAGAAGCTACGGCTAACAAAGACCCTAAGATCCACTCTAAGGTTAGCCCGAGAGAAAGGAGAGAGGAGGGGGCTAAAAGAAGAGAATAAGGGGTTAAGTAAGTAGCAAAACCTATCATTCGTGGGTTAACATTCATTCAGAAAAAGAGAAAGAAAGACTCCCCATCATCATTAGGGGTGCACCAGATATGAATTTTTCATCTCCGGCTGGATACCGGATATGCCGGATATATATTATCAGGTACCGTATTATTTTTACTCATATTGCTGTGTTTTGTTTTGCATTGGGGGCAAGCGCTCCCCCAAATATAAGATAAATAATAACTTAAGTATATTCAGATGTTTAATACAACACAAGAACCTGAAAGAGAACAAAACAATTAAACTATTAAGTATTAATCATGATAAGTTTTGTGTGGTCACTGTATACAATAAATGATCCTAACTATATCACTGCAAAGTGTAATATTTGCCAAAAGATTATCAAACGTGGGACGGAGAAAGGTGGCCAAAAGTCTTTTAGCACAACACCTCTTCATAATCATTTGAAGATTAATCACCCAAAAGAGTATGTTGAAGCCAAAAACGAAAATGACAAAAAAAGAATAGTTGCCACTGAATCAAAGGAAATCGGCATTGATAGAATACGAGCTAGACCATCAACTTCTACTGGTAGTACTCTGAAAGAAAAGAAAATGGACCAAATGAGTAAGCAGATCTCGATAGAGGAAAGCTTTTCATCTAAAAAAATATGGGACATCAATGACTCCAGGTCTGTGATGATTCACCGTAAAATTGGCATGATGATGGCTTTGGACAATCAGCCATTTACTTTAGTTGAAGATGATGGTTTTATTGATCTAATGGCCTACCTCCAACCCAGATATCTCTTACCGAGCAGAAGGTACTTCTCTGATACTATAATTCCTTGTCTTTATTATGAGTTCAAGTCTAAAATTGCTCAGAAGCTGGAAGTAGTAAAGCATGTCAGCTTTTCTTCAGATATATGGACATGCACAATCTCTCAAGAAAGTTTCATATCATTATCGGGTCACGGGATAGGTAAAGATTTTGAAAGATACGATGCTGTGCTACATGCCTCTCATTTCTGAGGGTCGCATACTGGCAAGAATATATCTGAAAAGTTTCGCTCTATGTGGGATAGTTGGGATCTTGATGCAAATAAGAGGAATTTATTTGTGAGGGATGGAGCTAGTAATATAGCTCTTGGTAGTGACCTGGCTGAAATACCTTCAATACACTGCAGCATTCATTTACTCCAACTGGTTATTAGTGACTCAATTATGGTTCAGAGGAGAGTAATTGATATCCTTGCAAAAAGTCGCCGCCTTGCAACTCACTTTAATCATTCTCCTTTGGCCTGTAACAATTTCAAACACATTCAAGTGCAGCAAAATCTTGAGCCTCTCCTATTGGTTCAAGATGTCCCAACACGTTGGAACAGTGCATATTTGATGCTAGGAAGATTATACAAATTAAAAATTCCAGTGCAACTGTATTTGGCTGATCGTAGTGAATTACCTACCATCACATCCTTCGAGTGGACACTGATACGAAATCTCCTTAAAATATTAAAACCATTCTTCCAACTAACTCAGGAAATGAGTTCGGAAAAATCAACTGTCTTCAGTAATCTCAAGCATTTGTATTTTACAAAGATTTCTTTCAAAGATTGGCCATGATGACTAAGGTGTTCAAACGACAAAGAGAGAACTCCTGACTTTTCTTCGAGCGCGTTTCTTGTCGGAGAGTAATGATGGGAAGTCTTTGAACATAATGAAAAACAGGGCTTATGTGACTGCGACTGCAATAGATCCACAGTATAAGTTATCTTTCTTTCAACAAGATCAAAAGGAGCAGGCTAAATCCTGGCTGATTGAAGAAGTCATAGGTACTGAAAATGAAAGTGGAAGTGAAAGCAGCTCGAATTCCAGTTCTCTTATGCGAAAGAGGAAAGACGAAGAGGACATTCTTGAAGCGTGTTTTATGGAGATCACAAAAGGAGAGCAATCTGGGGAAGTAAGTTACAAGAGAAGAAAGGTTGAAAAAAAGACTGCTCCTGTTCTACTGATTGCAGGGGAGTTAGACCGATATGCACCTGAACCTCTTGTAGATAGCAAACGCTGTCCAGTTCAAATTTGGAAGCAGGAGGACCGATTTCCTCCTTAAAACTATTGTTTCAAAGCTTCTCTGCACACCCGCATCCTCTGTATTTTCAGAGAGAATGTTTTCTGAATATGGAAACATATATGAAGCAAGGCGATCCCGAATATTGCCTAAAAGAGGAGAAATGCTCTTGTTTCTGCACCACAACGGAAAAAAGTTCTAAATCACTGTTGTCGAGTTTTTTTAAATTCTGAAGACCTCCAGGCTGAATGGCGGCATCTGACCTACACAATACTGCCCTACATTCATTGATTTCATTCAGGCATTTTATATTGTATTCAATGTATTATTTTACATTTGTCAAGCTTGTAATGTTTTGAAAAAAAAGGAGAAAAAAAGAATGGAAAGCAGGTGCAGAGGTCTAGCAGTATTTTACTCTTTAAGAAATTAACGCCTAGACGTTTTTATAAAAAGCTCTGATTATATTAATAGAACTGTAATCGTTAAGGATGGACAGATGTTTTATTTATTCTTGTCTCAGTATTGTGTTGATTTAATATAAAAAGTGTTGCTGCACTGGTTTAGGGGTGTGCCCTGGAGGGCTATTTCGCAATATCCAGTGCACCCCTAATCATCATCCGCCGGCCACTGCCGACAAGTCGGAAAAATAGTCGAAGAGAATAGGAGAGGGGTGAAAGATGAAAAGAAGTAAAATAAGAACGCTTACAAACCACGCAAACACAGTCTTAACTCACTATCATACCATGCAAGTAAAGAGAGGAAAAAAAAAAAGAAAAAAGTAGGTAGAGTATAACAAAAAGTGGGTTAGGTTACTCTACGAGCTACATCTACGTTCGTTAGTCTTTTTTTTTTTTATAATTTTATTGCTGGCATCACAAGCTGGCATTGATCGTCAACAGACTCATCCTCGACCACCACCCCCAGAACTCTTGTTGCTAATTATTTTTTTATTTTAAACGTTAATATTTTTAAAATGCCTATCTAAACGGTTCTTAAACATGTTAACGACTGACGCGGGAAGATTATTCCATTTATCAATTACTTTAAACATAAAGAAGTTTTTAGCGATATTAGTAATGAAACGTCTGCCACGCAACTTAAATCCGTTATGAGTATTGCTATTATTGAAAGTGAACAGTTTGTCAAAATTTACGTTATCGATGTTATTAACGATTTTGAAAACTTCAATAAGCTCCCCCCTTAATCTCCTAGTTTCGAGTGAATGCAAGTCTAACTCTCTAATCCTATATTCATAAGGCTTGTTGCGCAATGACGGAATTAGTTTCGTGGCACGACGCTGAACCCTTTCTAACCTATCAATATCCTCACGCAAATACGGGCACCAAAACTGAACGGCATATTCTAAATGAGGCCTGACTAGGGACTTGTAAAGGGGCAATATAATATCCTTCGATTTAAATTCGAAATTACGCGCTATGAAGCCTAACATCCTATTAGCTTTTGCGCAAGACTCCAGGCACTGGTTCCTAACTTTTAAATCCTTAGATACGCGTACGCCTAAATCTACTTCCTCGTCAACGCTCGCTAACTCTCTATCATCCATCGTGTACGTGTAATTATTGTTACGAGAACCTACAGTATATGCAAAACTTACATTTGTATACGTTAAATTGCATCTGCCACTTATCCGTCCACTCCATAATCCTATTTATATCGTCTTGGAGCCTATTTCTATCGTCCTCGTTAAGAACCTTACCGCCTATTTTAGTATCGTCCGCGAATTTTGACACGTTACTAGTCAATCCTACATCTATGTCGTTAATGTAAATTACAAATAGCAATGGGCCTAACACTGAACCCAGTGGGACACCGCCACCTACATCCAACCACTACCATTAACAACGACCCTCTGTCTCCTAGTACGAAGCCATTCCTCTAACCAGTTAGCTACCTGACCGTGTATACCGTGCGCTTTAACCTTCGCAATTAATCTTCTATGCGGAACTGTATCAAACGCCTTTTTAAAATCTAAATAAATAACGTCAGCCGCTCTATGCCTATCGAATTCGCGCACTATTTCGTTATAAAGTTCTAACAAATTAGTTAAACAAGATCTATGGCGTCGAAACCCATGCTGACTACTATTAATCAAATCTCTACTTTCTAAGTGATCGATGATACGATCCCTAACGACGGATTCCAATAGTTTACCGACAATTGACGTTAAGCTAATGGGCCTATAATTGCTGGCTACTGTGCGGTCACCTTTTTAAAAAATGGGCGTGACGTTAGCTAATTTGAAGTCTTCAGGAATAATCCCCGTTTCGAGTGACTGATTAAAAATCTTCGTTAAGGGGCCTACAATAACGTCTTTCAAATGTCTGGGATAAAAAGCGTCATGGCCTGGAGCCTTGCTAACTTTTAGCCTATCGATATAATGCGCAATCTCACCCTCGTAAACAGTTATTTCATCCAAAATAGTCTCGCTACTAAATGGAATGATATCGTCCACGTCGGGGACATCATTTACGTCTTCGGTAAAAACTGTTGCAAAAAAGTTATTGAAAATACCCGCCATCGCCTGAGCGTCAGAAGCCAAAGCGCCGTTAACATCCACTAGAGGGCCTATGTTATCTTTTATCGGCTTACGATTATTGACGTATTCAAAAAACTTTTTTGGATTATGTTTACTATCGGCAGCTATAAGTATCTCTAAATTACGCTTAGCATTCCTAACATCTTTTAACCTGACGTCTAAGCACGATATATCTATTAAAGTTAGCTGCCGTGCCATTGCGCTTATTAAGTCTATACGCTATGTTACGCTCGTTTATGAACTCGCCTATTTCTCTAGTCCACCACTTTGGCCTACCAAATTTCTAGCGCGCTTGGGCCTACGAGGAATAAACTCCCTTTCAATATTCCTAAAACTTTCTTTAAACGCCACCCAATGCAAATTTGTGTCATTACCCATAAATAAGTTATCCCAGTCCACTACTCTCATCCTATCCGCAAAACTATCAAAATTAGCCCTACGAAAATCGGACTTCTATTACGTTACTATCGTTAGTGTTTTCTATCAATAACTTAAACCTAAGAATTTGATGATCACTACATCCTAAACTCTCGCCTACTTCTAAACCCTATATTTTCGCCGTTCGTCGTCACCAAATCAAAAATATTGTCACCGCGCGTTGGTTCGGTAACCATCTGTCGTAAAAAATTACCTTCCATGAACTCAATCAATCTCAAACGCTCTTCATTACCAGTGAAAGTCTCGTAATTAACATTAAGGCAGTTAAAGTCTCCGACAATTATACTATTCCGATTGTCAATAAAGTTACCAAGAAGTGAGTAAAATCTAGTATCGGTATCGAGGGGTTGAACGGGAGGTCTATAAACAACAACAAAACTAAAACATACTGCGCCCTATCTTCAACGCATATCGCATTAATTGCTGCCGGAAAATCTATCTTAACCTCGATAGCCCTAAGGGAATTACGAATGTACAGCAAAACGCCGCCACTAATACTATGTAACCTATCATTAGTAAAGAGTTTAAAACCCGGTATATCAAGTTCCCCCAACAAGTCCCGAGTCACGGTATTTAACCACGTTTCAGTGATAGCAACTATATCGTAGTTGCCGGAATAAATTATCGCCTTAAATTCATTTAATTTATTTCTAATACTACGCGCGTTACAATAAAAGACGTTTAAGTTATTTTTTACCACGGGCTGGCGTTTTGAACTATTTTTCACGTCGGGCCCGCGTTCCCCGGAGCTCACTGGTTGATTAGATGAAAGACTGAAAATACCGATTAACCCTTGCGTTAGAGTTGGACAGAAAAGGAATGAGAATGTGTCGAAAGACTGGTGCCGCGTGTTCTCCTTAGAGGAGGAGGCACGCAATTAGAGAGTTCAGAAAAGCAGTGTTCGTTATAATAGCGATAGTAAAGAGAGAGAGAGGCAACATTGCGGCGAAGAGAGAGAGAGAGAGAGAGTTACAAGAAGTTACAAGGAAAAGAAGTACCTCAAAAGGCCTTGCGGCCCATACCGAGGAGGTACCAATGGCAACGGGTGCCAGGGAAAATTTTGTCTTTCAACTATCCTAGCAGTAGTAGAAAACTGGATAGAAAAGTAGAAGGCTCTCTCCCCACCCTCCCTGCCAGAGGCAGGTACGGAAAAAGGTTGAAGAAAATACCTTGACCCTGGAAAAGTAGCCAAGGAAATTTTACAGGAAAGTGGAGAATATATAAATAGCTCTATATTTAGCTTGCTCACAGAGACACCGAGCAAGCGAACTCCTGCAGAGTTTTCTGAGGTTTTAATCTTAAACTATGAGTGTGTTCAGTACTTTGTCTAGCCTATTTTAAACAGATTTACACTTTGACTGGAAACAACCTCTGAGGGAATTTGGTTCCAGATATTAACTATTTTATAGGAAAAGAAATTTCCGCAGACTGAGGTCCTAAATGTCTTTACACACTCAAATAGTGTGCAAGATTTCGTCTACCTTTTCTTGAACTGATCCACAGAGGAACTGTTCACAACTTCCGAAGGTAACCTGTTCCATGTGTCACAGATCTTATACGTAAAGTAATTCCCACACACACTAGTCCTAAACCGTTTCAAATCCAACTTCCAACCATTGTTGCGAGTTGGGTTATCATTTAAACTAAACATACTTCTAAAATCGACATCGTTGAACCCTCGTAAGAGCTTGAAAACCTCGATCAGTTGACCGCGCAGCCTCCGAGTTTCAAGCGAAAACAAGTTCAGGGCGCGTAACCATCGATTGTAGCCCATATGCCTAACGGAAGGGATTAGCTTTGTGGCCCTCGCCTGCACTCGCTCCAGCCTCTCAATATCTTTCCTGAGGGTGGGCGACCAGAACTGCACAGCATACTCCAGGTACGGCCGAACAAGGGAATTGTACAGTGAGAGCACAATCTCCTTGTTCCGAAACTGAAATTGCCTCCTGATATAACCCAATAGTTTCTGGGCTTTCTTTTCCACCTCTACACACTGTTTCGTAAACTTAAGGTCGCTTCTAATTAGCACACCCAAGTCCTTTTCTAAATCAGTCACCTCGATATTACTGCCCAACATCGAGTAGTCCGACTTGGGATTGGCGTAGCCAATGTGCATCACTTTGCATTTACCCAAGTTAAACGGCATTTGCCATTTTTCGGACCACTCTCCTATCCTACCTAGGTCCGCACGCAGTTCCTCGATCGCTTCGGGCGTCCCAACATTGGCCCCAAGCTTGGTGTCATCAGCGAATTTGGCGATCCGACTGACGATGCCACCGTCGATATCATTTATGTAAATGGTAAACAACAGCGGCCCCAAAACGGAACCCTGAGGAACCCCACTAGTGACCGAGGCCCAACCCGAACTAGCCCCTTTAATTACCACCCTCTGCCGCCTATTCCTCAGCAGTTTTCAATCCACCTACCTGTTTCCCCACCGATACCCAGCGCGCGCACTTTCGCCATTAGCCGGCGGTGAGGTACCTTATCAAAGGCTTTTGAAAGTCGAGATAAAGTATATCAATCGCCCTACTCTTATCGTACTCACTCAACATGACGTGGAAAAACTCGAGCAAGTTGGTGAGACACGACCTATGCCGTCTAAACCCATGTTGGGAGTCCCCAAGCAGCTTGTAGGAATCCAAATGGTCAACGATTCTATCAGCTATTATCCTTTCTAATAATTTACCTACAACTGAAGTGAGACTAATAGGACGATAGTTCCCTGGACTTTCGTGATCCCCTTTCTTAAAGATAGGGGTCACGTTGGCCTCCTCCCTCCAGTCACGAGAGAGAGAGAGAGAGAGAGAGAGAGAGTTACAAGGAAAAGAAGTACCTCAAAAGGCCTTGCGGCCCATACCGAGGAGGTACCAATGGCAACGGGTGCCACGGAAAATTTTTACACACTCAAAGAGTGTGCAAAATTTGGTCTAACCTTTTCTTGAACTGATCCACAGAGGAACTGTTCACAACTTCCGAAGGTAACCTGTTCCATGTGTCACAGATCTTATACGTAAAGTAATTCCCACACCACTAGTCCTAAACCGTTTCAAATCCAACTTCCAACCATTGTTGCGAGTTGGGTTATCATTTAAACTAAACATACTTCTAAAATCGACATCGTTGAACCCTCGTAAGAGCTTGAAAACCTCGATCAGTTGACCGCGCAGCCTCCGAGTTTCAAGCGAAAACAAGTTCAGGGCGCGTAACCGTCGATTGTAGCCCATATGCCTAACCGAAGGGATTAACTTTGTGGCCCTCGCCTGCACTCGCTCCAGCCTCTCAATATCTTTCCTGAGGGTGGGCGACCAGAACTGCAGAGCATACTCCAGGTACGGCCGAACAAGGGAATTGTACAGTGAGAGCACAATCTCCTTGTTCCGAAACTGAAATTGCCTCCTGATATAACCCAATAGTTTCTGGGCTTTCTTTTCCACCTCTACACACTGTTTCGTAAACTTAAGGTCGCTGCTAATTAGCACACCCAAGTCCTTTTCTAAATCAGTCTCCTCGATATTACTGCCCAACATCGAGTAGTCCGACTTGGGATTGGCGTAGCCAATGTGCATCACTTTGCATTTACCCAAGTTAAACGGCATTTGCCATTTTTCGGACCACTCTCCTATCCTACCTAGGTCCGCACGCAGTTCCTCGATCGCTTCGGGCGTCCCAACATTGGCCCCAAGCTTGGTGTCATCAGCGAATTTGGCGATCCGACTGACGATGCCACCGTCGATATCATTTATGTAAATGGTAAACAACAGTGGCCCCAAAACGGAACCCTGAGGAACCCCACTAGTGACCGAGGCCCAACCCGAACTAGCCCCTTTAATTACCACCCTCTGCCGCCTATTCCTCAGCCAGTTTTCAATCCACCTACCTATTTCCCCACCGATACCCAGCGCGCGCACTTTCGCCATTAGCCGGCGGTGAGGTACCTTATCAAAGGCTTTCTGAAAGTCGAGATAAAGTATATCAATCGCCCTACTCTTATCGTACTCACTCAACATGACGTGGAAAAACTCGAGCAAGTTGGTGAGACACGACCTATGCCGTCTAAACCCATGTTGGGAGTCCCCAAGCAGCTTGTAGGAATCCAAATGGTCAACGATTCTATCAGCTATTATCCTTTCTAATAATTTACCTACAACTGAAGTGAGACTAATAGGACGATAGTTCCCTGGACTTTCGTGATCCCCTTTCTTAAAGATAGGGGTCACGTTGGCCTCCCTCCAGTCGCCAGGCACCTGGCCCATCTCAACGATTTGTTGAAGACTGTAGCCAGAGAGAGAGAGAGAGAGAAAGAGAGAGAGAGAGAGAAAGAGAGAGAGAAAAGAGAGAGAGAGAGAGAGAAAGAGAGAGAAAGAGAGAGAGAAAGAGAGAGAGAAGAGAAGAGAAGAGAAGAGAAAAGAAAGAGAGAGAAAGAAAGAAGAGAGAGAAAAAGAAGAGAGAGAAAGAGAGAGAGAGAGAAAAAGAAAGAGAAAGAGAGAGAAAGAAGAAAGAGAAAGAGAGAGAGAGAGAAAGAAGAGAAAGAGAGAGAGAGAGAAAAGAAAGAGAGAGAGAGAAAGAAGAAAGAGAGAGAGAGAGAAGAGAAAGAGAAGGAGAGAGAGAAAAAGAAAGAGAGAGAGAGAGAAAAGAAGAGAAGAAGAGAGAGAGAGAAAGAGAGAAGAGAAGAGAGAGAGAGAGAAAAAGAAAGAGAGAGAGAAAAAGGAGAGAAAGAGAGAGAGAGAGAGAGAGAGAGAGGAAAAGAAAGAGAAGAGAGAAGAGAGAAGAGAAAGAGAGGAGAGAGAGAGAAAAGAGAGAGAAAGGAGAGAAGAGAGAGAGAGAGAGTTACAAGGAGTTACAAGGAAAAGAAGTACCTCAAAAGGCCTTGCGGCCCATACCGAGGAGGTACCAATGGCAACGGGTGCCAGGGAAAATTTTGTCTTTCAAACTATGCTAGCAGTAGTAGAAAACTGGATAGAAAAGTAGAAGGCTCTCTCCCCACCCTCCGCTCCCTCCCTGCCAGAGGCAGGTACGGAAAAAGGTTGAAGAAAATACCTTGACCCTGGAAAAGTAGCCAAGGAAATTTTACAGGAAAGTGGAGAATATATAAATAGCTCTATATTTAGCTTGCTCACAGAGACACCGAGCAAGCGAACTCCTGCAGAGTTTTCTGAGGTTTTAATCTTAAACTATGAGTGTGTTCTGTACTTTGTCTAGCCTATTTTTAAACAGATTTACACTTTGACTGGAAACATCCTCTGAGGGAAGTTGGTTCCAGATATCAACTATTTTACAGGAAAAGAAATTTCCGCAGACTGAGGTCCTAAATGTCTTTACACACTCAAATAGTGTGCAAGATTTCGTCTAACCTTTTCTTGAACTGATCCACAGAGGAACTGTTCACAACTTCCGAAGGTAACCTGTTCCATGTGTCACAGATCTTATACGTAACGTAATTCCCACACACACTAGTCCTAAACCGTTTCAAATCCAACTTCCAACCATTGTTGCGAGTTGGGTTATCATTTAAACTAAACATACTTCTAAAATCGACATCGTTGAACCCTCGTAAGAGCTTGAAAACCTCGATCAGTTGACCGCGCAGCCTCCGAGTTTCAAGCGAAAACAAGTTCAGGGCGCGTAACCGTCGATTGTAGCCCATATGCCTAACGGAAGGGATCAACTTTGTGGCCCTCGCCTGCACTCGCTCCAGCCTCTCAATATCTTTCCTGAGGGTGGGCGACCAGAACTGCACAGCATACTCCAGGTACGGCCGAACAAGGGAATTGTACAGTGAGAGCACAATCTCCTTGTTCCGAAACTGAAATTGCCTCCTGATATAACCCAATAGTTTCTGGGCTTTCTTTTCCATCTCTACACACTGTTTCGTAAACTTAAGGTCGCTGCTAATTAGCACACCCAAGTCCTTTTCTAAATCAGTCACCTCGATATTACTGCCCAACATCGAGTAGTCCGACTTGGGATTGGCGTAGCCAATGTGCATCACTTTGCATTTACCCAAGTTAAACGGCATTTGCCATTTTTCGGACCACTCTCCTATCCTACCTAGGTCCGCACGCAGTTCCTCGATCGCTTCGGGCGTCCCAACATTGGCCCCAAGCTTGGTGTCATCAGCGAATTTGGCGATCCGACTGACGATGCCACCGTCGATATCATTTATGTAAATGGTAAACAACAGTGGCCCCAAAACGGAACCCTGAGGAACCCCACTAGTGACCGAGGCCCAACCCGAACTAGCCCCTTTAATTACCACCCTCTGCCGCCTATTCCTTAGCCAGTTTTCAATCCACCTACCTATTTCCCCACCGATACCCAGCGCGCGCACTTTCGCCATTAGCCGGCGGTGAGGTACCTTATCAAAGGCTTTCTGAAAGTCGAGATAAAGTATATCAATCGCCCTACTCTTATCGTACTCACTCAACATGACGTGGAAAAACTCGAGCAAGTTGGTGAGACACGACCTATGCCGTCTAAACCCATGTTGGGAGTCCCCAAGCAGCTTGTAGGAATCCAAATGGTCAACGATTCTATCAGCTATTATCCTTTCTAATAATTTACCTACAACTGAAGTGAGACTAATAGGACGATAGTTCCCTGGACTTTCGTGATCCCCTTTCTTAAAGATAGGGGTCACGTTGGCCTCTCTCCAGTCACCAGGCACCTGGCCCATCTCCAACGATTTGTTGAAGACTGTAGCCAGGTGGGGAGCCACCTGGTCGCGCACTTCTCGCAAAACACTGGGGAGAAACTGGTCTGGCCCAGGAGCCTTAAACGCGCTCAGTTTGTCTATTCTATGAGCAACGACTGTCGCGGTACATCTAACACTATCCAGGTCAGCACCTTCGTGCCTCACAGCTGGCTCGGGGATGACGCGGGTATCCTCCCTGGTGAACACTCCCGCAAAGTACTCATTAAGCACCTTAGCGATGTCCGCGTCGGAGGTCCGCAGAACGCCGCTTCCGTCCTTTAAAGGACCTATCATGCTTCTAATAGGCTTTCTACTATTAACATAACTGAAGAACTCCTTAGGGTTCCTCTTGCAGAGGCTTGCCACCCGTAGTTCTTCGTTACGTTTCGCTAGCCTAACCTTCGCCTTCACTTCCCTACACAGGCGGACATACGCTTCAGTGTTCTCGTGGGAACGATTGGCCTTCGCCCTCCTATACACTACTTTCCTATTTCGGATAGCCGAAGCGATGCCACGATTGAACCACTTAGGCTGCGTTGAAGCAGGGGTGACCAGTTTTGAGGGTATGGCAGCAGACTGCAGCACCATAAACTCATCCCGGAATGCACTCCACACTCCCTCAACATCGCCGCCAACCTCTAACCCCATCTCTGCTACGCTATCCCTGAGGCTAACAAAGTTCGCCCGCCGGAGATCGAGCTTACTGCCTCTCGAGTTACTACGCTTCACCCGAGGGACGCACACACGGAACCTAATAATACCGTGATCACTCCCGCCCAACGATTCGTCAACGGTGAGGCCAGTGACGAGGTTGTCTTCGGTCGTGAATACTAAGTCTAGAACGCTTTCGCCTCGTGTAGGCTCGTTGACCCACTGAGTGAGGAAGTTCTCATCAGCAAAGTCAACTAGCCTCCTCCCTTCAGCATCGGCAGTCCTGTTTTCCCACTTTATGCCGCGACAGTTGAAGTCTCCTAAAACTACACACACCCTATCCCCTAGCAGGCTACTGAGTTCGGTGTACAGGGCTGTATCCTCCTCGAGGAGGAGATGCGGAGGTCTGTACACCAAGATTAACCTATAGTTCGTCCCTCCCGTTCAGATCGACGCCAAGCAGCTCCCGTTCCGACCGGAACTGGCAGTCAACCGGACTCAACGTGTCTCTGACGTATATTAGTACCCACCCCCCTCCCCACGGGTGCGGTCTTTGCGAAACATTCTATACCCGGGAATTTCGAACTCCCCACGTAGTCCCTACGATCAGTAGAATCCAGGACTCGGTGATAGCAACGATATCCTGGTATTCTGATGCTAAGAGCGCCCGTAGCTCGCGAAACTTGTTCCTAATTGACCTAGCATTAAAAAGCATTGCACGAGGGAGCCTTCCCTATTCTGACCGCCCCCTAGCACGACCCGTTTCCCGAACAGCCAAGGCTGTCGGGAGTTGAAGAGCCCATCACTAACGAGGGGGCAACTTCCACAGGAGACTGAGCCCCCTCCAACGTAGGAGGAGGGTCACCCATCTGTACTTCGCCGCACCCTTCAGTCGAAGGTACGTCCGCCACCGGCTCATCCTCATCTCTCCCCGGTGGGGCCCATCATCTCTCCCAGGACTCGACCTCACCATTCTGTATAGGTGCCGGTCGAGCAGCGCGCCTAGCACGACCTTTACCCTTGTCATTGAGGTGGACACCATCCCTCTGGTAAAGGTCCACCTACCCGAAAATGCATCGAAGGGGTCAATAAACTTCACGCCCAGCGGAACGCACAAGTCTTGTACCCTCTCGTTGATGCCAATGACCTTACTGAGCGAGAGAGAGAGAGAGAGAGGAGAGAGAGAGAGAGAGAGAGTTACAAGGAAAAGAAGTACTCAAAAGGCCTTGCGGCCCATACCGAGGAGGTACCAATGGCACGGGTGCCAGGGAAAATTTTGTCTTTCAAACTATGCTAGCAGTAGTAGAAAACTGGATAGAAAAGTAGAAGGCTCTCTCCCCACCCTCCGCTCCCTCCCTGCCAGAGGCAGGTACGGAAAAAGGTTGAAGAAAATACCTTGACCCTGGAAAAGTAGCCAAGGAAATTTTACAGGAAAGTGGAGAATATATAAATAGCTCTATATTTAGCTTGCTCACAGAGACACCGAGCAAGCGAACTCCTGCAGAGTTTTCTGAGGTTTTAATCTTAAACTATGAGTGTGTTCTGTACTTTGTCTAGCCTATTTTAAACAGATTTACACTTTGACTGGAAACATCCTCTGAGGGAAGTTGGTTCCAGATATCAACTATTTTACAGGAAAAGAAATTTCCGCAGACTGAGGTCCTAAATGTCTTTACACACTCAAATAGTGTGCAAGATTTCGTCTAACCTTTTCTTGAACTGATCCACAGAGGAACTGTTCACAACTTCCGAAGGTAACCTGTTCCATGTGTCACAGATCTTATACGTAACGTAATTCCCACACACACTAGTCCTAAACCGTTTCAAATCCAACTTCCAACCATTGTTGCGAGTTGGGTTATCATTTAAACTAAACATACTTCTAAAATCGACATCGTTGAACCCTCGTAAGAGCTTGAAAAACCTCGATCAGTTGACCGCGCAGCCTCCGAGTTTCAAGCGAAAACAAGTTCAGGGCGCGTAACCGTCGATTGTAGCCCATATGCCTAACGGAAGGGATCAACTTTGTGGCCCTCGCCTGCACTCGCTCCAGCCTCTCAATATCTTTCCTGAGGGTGGGCGACCAGAACTGCACAGCATACTCCAGGTACGGCCGAACAAGGGAATTGTACAGTGAGAGCACAATCTCCTTGTTCCGAAACTGAAATTGCCTCCTGATATAACCCAATAGTTTCTGGGCTTTCTTTTCCATCTCTACACACTGTTTCGTAAACTTAAGGTCGCTGCTAATTAGCACACCCAAGTCCTTTTCTAAATCAGTCACCTCGATATTACTGCCCAACATCGAGTAGTCCGACTTGGGATTGGCGTAGCCAATGTGCATCACTTTGCACAGAGAGAGAGAGAGAGAGAGAGAGAGAGAGAGAGAGAGAGAGAGAGAGAGAGAGAGAGAGAGAGAGAGAGAGAGAGAGAGAGAGAGAGAGAGACTCTTTGATTCCACCCGGTCAAGTAGGGCTGCTGTGTTGGTTGAGCCACCCCACGCATGAGAAACGTACTCCATGCAGGGGCGGACAAGACCCCTGTACAAAGACAGCAGCTGAGCACTGAGCGGGGTTGAAGAAACTAACGGAGTCGGTACAGTCCACCTAAAATCTTAGAAGCTGTTTTGGAAAGTGTATATGTGATCTTCCCATGAAAGATCATGAGGAAAGGAAACGCCAAGAATGTCAAGAGGAAAGGAAGGATTGAGTTGTGTATTGTTGAAGGTGTAAGGGGATAGTGGTGTGGAAGACTGTGATGAGTAGACAGATGGAGGAACTGAGTATTTGAGGCATTGAAGGCCACAAAGTTTTCTCTGCCTCAATCAAGGATGTCCGAAAGGTCAGAGGTCAGGTGTACCGGAGCTGCCCTACGTGAATCATGGAGTGACTGTTGAGATGGACGACTCGTAAAGCGGGTGGAGAAGTGAAGGGTGGAATCATCGGTATAGTAGTGGATAGGACAGGAAGTGCGACTTAATGGATTAATGATAAGTAAAAGGGAAAGTGGGTAACGGGACAGAACTGTGAGGAACACCACCACTATTAATAGCTTTAGGAGAAGAACAGTAGCCATCATAATGCAGCTATAGATCAGTCAAAGGAAATAAGAGATGAAGGCACAGATAGAAGGATAGAAACCAAAGGAGGGCAGTTTGGAAAGCAAAGATTTGTGCTGAACTCTACCAAATGCTTTTGATATGTTTAGCGCAATAGCAAAGGTTTCACCAAAATTGCGAAAGGAGGATGACCTAGAGTCAGAGAGATATGCAAGAAGATCGCCAGTAGAGCGTCCCTTGCGGAACCCATACTGACGATCTGAAAGAAGATTGTGAGGAGAGAGGCGTTTCAGAATCTTCCTATTAAGGATATATTCAAAAACTTTGGAAAGGCAAGAAATCAAACCAATTGGACGATAGTTGGAGGGTTGAGAGCGGTCACCCTTCTTTGGGACAGGCTGAATGAACGCGAACTTCCAGCAGGAAGAAAAAGTTCCATATGAAAGACAGACGAAAGAGTTTGCCTAGGCAGGGTGTCAGCACAGAAGCACGGTTCTCGAGTAAAACAGGAGGAACACCATCAGGACCGTACACCTTCCTAGAGTTGAGCCCAGGGTAGCGCAGAAAGAAGATCTTTGGAAGAGATTCTAATTCCAGACATAATAAAGTCAGAGGGAGGAGGAGATTGAGGAACAGCATCAAAATCGTCCATGGTTGAGTTCGAGGCGAAAGTTTGAGTGAAGAGTTCAGCTTTGTTGGGAGAAGAGACGGCAACTAAGCCGTCGGAATGGAAAAGAGGAGGGAAAGAAGAAGTAGTAGTAGTAAAGTTGTTGAAGAGGTTCTTAACTGGATGCCAGAAAGAACGAGAGGAATTAGAATTGGATAGGTTTTCATATTTTTGTCTGATGAATAAATGTTTGGCGAGTCGAAGAGCAAATTTTGTACGATTCCGGGCAGAAATATAAACTGAGTGAGAGTCAGGAGTTGGATGGCGACGGTACCTGCTGAAAACTCCCTCTCTGTTGCGGATAACATTAGAACAAGTAACGTTAAACGAAGGTTTTTTTTGCATTAGTAGTCGGAATAGAATATAGAATGTACGTCTTCATGCCCGAAAGGATCACCTCCGTGATGTGCTCAGCACACACTGAAGGGCCCCGGCCGCGGAAACAATCGTTCCAATGGAAATCAGGGAAGTACTGCCCAAGGGCCTCCCAGTCAGTGGCGCCAAAGTTTCAAATGAGCCTTCTCTCGCGTGTTCAGCTGGGTTCAGATCCGGTTAGTTGCCTGGCCATTGCGTTTGGTCAAAGAAATCAATCCCGAAATTTCTTATCAGATCTTGGGTAAGATTTGCTCTCTGACCAAGGGGCGTTATCGTGTAGAAACACGACTTCCTCCGTGTCTAACTCATTTTCAGGATCAGAAAAGTTGTATTACTCTCGGTAGAACATTTGCTTGGTAATATTTACCATTCTGTAAGTAGCACCTTTCTTTGATGATCCACATCAAAATCACTGTAGTAAAGCAAATGAAAAATCCGATGCACCCAGGATTACTACGGACTCTTGATAGTGCTCATTTTCTTTGATATCTTCAATAGAGTATGACCACTAGGGTTATGACATTTTTATAACCTCATGTTCCTGTATCATAAATCGATGAACTTTTGCCCCCTGACAATGAAAATAACAGTTTTTTCGATATATTTTGAAAAAACTTCACCCCAAAATAAAAAATAAAAAATTAATAAAATAATAAATATTGGTTGCTCCTTGGTATAGCTATTGCAAATGGGTCTCTGTTCCAGCGATTTTCCAGAGTATTTAGTGCTTTTCGGTATTGTTGCAAGATATTGGACAATTTATGATAATCATCAGGTAACCAATCTAGAATGGTGCAATGCAGCTGTCTCGAATATACTATATTTGCTTTCGGGGTGACATTTTTTTTTAATTCTGAAGAATTAGGCCCTTTTTTATTGTTTTCAAGCAAAAGTTCATCGATTGATGATACAGGAAACAATATTTATGACAAAATTAAAAAGTCATAACCCTAATGACCACACACTGTCATTCTGAAAATTTGGTCGTCGCATGGTCCTTATGAAAAATTCACCCCCATCCCATTCACAGCAGAGATAGTCACAAAACCACACGCAATCCTCTTTGTTTAATGCAATCTTTATAGGTTTTGGAATCACGTGAAATGTTTTCAGGCCTCCCTCTTACGGTACAGTTGAATTAATTATCTACTAACATCCTTTCCTCGCTCAGCTAAAACTTGCTGAGTAACATTGTTTCCTTGCTCTATTGGGAGAGCTTTAGGTGTCTTCCCCAACCAGAAGCACCATAAGGGTCGTACCTTTTTTTTTTTTTTTTTTTTTTTCCCCCCCCCCAACTGTCCGTAATCCATTGTTCACTTCGGTTTAGTTTTTTAGCAATCTATTTTCGATTAATAAAAGAAGCGCCATTCATTACTTCACAATATGCATTGTTATAAATAAGTCAATACAGTTATCGTTAATAACGCTTGTCATTGTCAAAAAAGCGTGGACTGAACGCGCATTAGAAAAAGAAACAACATATAGTTTGACTGCCAAAATTAGGTTCCACTTCCACCTTGCAAAAGGTTCATTTACACCTTGTATATATTTTTTTTCATGCGAGGGGATTAACTAATGTGTAATAGATACAAGAACCCATAACAGTCATACGTCATAAAAGTTAAACCTCCCTTATCACTGTAACTCTTGAGGATTTACTCGAGTGATACAAGAGATTCACCTCGGCACTGACCTGTTAGGGAACTCGCATGCGCAGCATCTCCTTGTATTACCCAACTTATAACCGTATTGAGAGTATAAATTGCTTTAGGATTTATCCCATTTCAGAAATGAATTCGTTTTAGTGAATTTTCTACTGTATAGGGATATTTTATTTCCCAAACTTTTTACATTTTTATGACTGCTCATACATGGGAAAACTGAATCTCTCTCTTTCTGAACGAAGGATCGTCACGTAACCATATGGGTTAACGATGGAGTGACTGGCCAGTGGCAGCCAAGAGACTTGGGACGGTTTGATGATGTTATCTGGCACGTAAGCTGGTCCATAACTGGAGACATTTTGGCAGTCTCAGGTGGTGATAATAAGGTAAGAAATCAGCTAGCGAATTCTCTGTTCAGTTCTGTAAGAAATACTGACATTTTAAAGATAGGCGGGCTGTCCGGAAAGTTTCTGGAAACATTTCTTAAGAATAAACTGCTGGTTGGAATGAACTGTAACTTGAAGGGAGAAAGCAACAATACCTCCTTCACCCTCTCGAAATATTTTCCCCTGGTATCGATGCACTTTTACCATCTGATGAGCGAGTGTATCCCCGTGTGGTAGAAGACTGTGCTCTGTTGAAGCCTTTTCCTAGTGGCATCTTAGAGAAGATCTTCATGGAGGTAAAATGCACTTCTCGAAGATGGTCTTTCAGGGGGGGGGGGGGTTGAAGATGATATAGTTTGAGGGAGTAAGGTTCGGGCTGGATGGGTGACATCTATCAGCTGGAAGCTGGCAAGAAGTTAGAATATGGCCAAAGCCGTATGTTAGTGAAAATCATGATGACACTCGTTTGGAACAGAAAGAGCCTTACCTGTTATTGAGTTTTCTGGAGCCGACCACCACTGAGTCACAATAGAAACTAAGAAATGTGCTTCGGCGGAAGAGACCAGAACGTTTGCCTTCTTCACGAACAACGTTCGCTCACACGCTTCTCGCCACATTCCAACTTCTTACCAGCTTCCAGTGGACAGTTGTTACTCATACAGCCCGGACCTTACTCCTTCAGACCATACGCTTTCCGGAACCCCTGAAAGACTACCTTCGAGGAGTGCAATTCAGATGAAATCTCCAAACTGCCACTAGAGCATGACTTCGTCAGCCGAGCACGGACTTCTACCACACGGTAGATAGTGAAGTGCGTCGATGTCAATGGGGAATATTTCAAGAAACAAAGGACGTATTGTTGCTCTCTTCATTCAAGTTACATTTCATTCCAACCAATAGTTTATTTCTAAAAGTTTCCGTTAACTTTTCAGATACGTCTCGTACATTTGAATAACGTCTTTTCAACCTAAGAAGCATGATTGCTATAAAACATTAAATGAATGAAGAAGTAGGATGTTTGGGAAAAGTGTAACGTAAAGAAAGTCGGTGAGAGTAAAGGGGAATAACTAATGATAAAATCGTGATAAAGGTGTATGATAGCGAGCGCGTAGGTGTGAGAAGTAGATGAAAATATGTACTATAATTAGTTTGTGAATAAACGGGGAGTTGATGTTAAATGTGGCACAAGAGTCTGCGGAAGAGAGTAATGGAAACGGTTTCTAGAAGGTGTGCATTAGGGTGTGTCAATTTTGGGGGTGAAATGACTAAATTGAAAATCATGTGATTTGGTAGCAATTCAATGTAATCATTTGGCATACAAAATAATATCCTTGCTTCAAAAACAATAAAAAATAACTCCTACCTACATCAATTTTAATTCAAAAATTCCATTTTTTCGTAAATTCGTAACAAAATAACGAATGTGCGCAAACATCCTATCAACATTTAAAGTGGCAATAAGATATCATTCAGTCTTTATTTGAAAGTAACCAATGCAATTATGTCCTTTTTGCTGCAGTTTCTTGACATCAGCATTCGGCTTGCTACTTGTGCTTTGATGTAGCCTTCTCGCCTCTCGTGACTGTAAACTTGACTAGCTGCTTCTGTGACCATTTTCACACATCTCTCCACACTCTGAGTGTGAGAAGGCCACTTTGGCACTTGCATTGGGGCCTCTTTAAGTTGTGTTAAATCTTTGTTTGTTATACATGTTGTCAGTGGTGGCTCCAAAACTTCCGAACTCAAGTTAACTAATTCTGACAATTTCGTGGCATTGACGTTTATCGGAGGTACCTTCCTTGTCTACACACACACACAGAGCAGTCTCCCAGCTGGTCATCATCTAGTGATGTTCTTCTAAGCTTTAGAATGATTTCCACAGCCTCAGTTCGCTCTTTGGTACATTGGCTGCAGAGTATTGCTTGCAAAACTGCCTCTGGCCTAGCATACCAAGAGGACCTTCTCACCACAGGTAACACGATGTCCACCACTACTTTCCTTTGGGGTTCTCAGTAGCTGTAATTGAAACAAGATGTGGTTGGGCTCCTCCATCCACATTGGATTAAGTTTTACATTGAATCAGTGAGGAAGATAAAACTCAATAATAAATTCAACAATCAACATCAAATTCTGTAGCATTTTACCCTTCAGTGCATGTTTGGAAACCCAAATCCTGCAGAAACGAATCGCTGTAGTTAACCAACGACTGTGACTTACGGGTCCAATCTCCAAGAGAGCCAGATTTTGAGGCAACTCTCCTGATCTGATTGCTTGAACAATACGATAAGCGTAAGATTGATCTGTGCTGAGGTCTTTGATAACTTCTTCAGACAACACTGGAAGGGGAGGGCCTACTTCGACCTTTGGAAATTTTGTATTTATTTCTAATTCCGTTGTTTCATCTAGCATGTTGCCAAGGGGGCCTGACCACTTGTTGTTGCTCTTTGTAGGACCACTAAGTTCCTGGATGAGACGACGAAGAGGTAGCTCCCCTGTGTGCAAATCACATACAATCCAACCAAGCCTTCGTCCAAGTTTTTTCTCTAAATGCGTCATAACACCGCACTGCCCTCCAGTGTTCACCGCAGTTGAGTCTCCACCAACGGCCTGCAGTGAACTGTGAAGTCTTCTTTCTTGAAGCCAACATATTATTTGATCAGCAATTGCCTCTGCATGTTTCTTGCCTTCTACTTCAGGAACAAAGTGGTGGTCTTCTTTGATGAGACCGGGTAACTTTCTGTCCATTCTCTCTACCTCTAGAACTTTTGTGTCATCGCTTCTTCCATCAAACAAAAGGCAAGAGAGACCTTCCTCCTTCAAATCTTTTTCATGCTGATCAGATATTTCCTTCATTATTTTCTTGTGCTCTTCTTATCTTATTATGATCTATCACTAAGGATGCATCCTCTCAGCTGATGAGGCCTGCATCTATCCAAGCGGCAGTGGCAATCTCTCGTAGCCCCGTATGGTGGCGAATACTGGCAAGGGTAATGTTTGAGATGTCTTTAGTGTTGTATTTCATTCTCTTCGGCGAAGGTTCAGGTGGCATTTTGGAGCTATCATCTGATGTTGCTTCTTTCTGTTCATCTGAAGAGCTTTCAAAGAAGTGAGAAACCTCTTGATAGAGCTCTTTATCTCTTTGGGTGGCTTCTTCACTCTTCTTTTTCTTCCCTCTCTCGGATTTTCTCTTAGCAATAACAATCTGTTTTTTGGTTTCTGAATAATCTGCCGAACCAATCTACATACTTCCTTGGCCTCCTGTCTTTGTTCTCTGCACCTTTATGAAAGCCAGCTCCAAAACAGGGATCTTCTTCTCACGAGGACAGCGACAATCAATGTGAGGGTGAGGTTCTCTTCTGCATGAGGGAGAACAATTGGCTTCAGAACACAACTCTATGGTACACTGGCAGTTAAAAATGTTAAGAAGAGTATCAAGTGTGTGCAGAAATTTACTTTTCTTTGCTAGTTTTCCTTCACCAAGTGATGTCTCAACTGCTTTGTGCCACAGCTTTGTTAATTTTAGCGCAATAGTTCTCTACTGGTTAAGTACAGGTGGTTTGAATACCACATTAGCCTTTTTCCACTGATGCAGAAGAAGAGGGGGGAATCATGTCCCTTATGAGCTCTTTCTCTGTGTAGTTCCTTCTATCCTCTGTAGTTTGTTCACGAAGGAGTAACCCTAGTCTCAGCATGTCTCGCACTGTTGGTAGTTCTGATACGGGAAGCTCCTTGCCTGTACCGACTAACAGGCTCAAGTGGTATGACGACTGACCTCTTGTCTTCAATTTTGGCATCTTAGGAATATCTGAAAAGAAAGAAAAACATTTAAGTATTTTATATCAATTACGATGTTTCAAAGTTTAGTCATTCGATGTTCTAAAATTCAATAAAAAAATATTTCGTGGGATTACAACATAATTAGACAGAAGAATATGATGATAATAAATAATTGTAATAATTAATCAGTAATCCATACTTACAGTTAAACTGTAGTATTCGTCTAGTAGAATAACTATGAAGTAGGTACAAGAGCAATAACAGCAAACCACCGTCCATGACATCTAAGAGGCAACTGTGAGTGAGGGACAGTTCTATTCATGTTGTGACTTGTACATTGTACAACAACTATATGACCTTGAAAACACTCCATATGAGATCAGTGGGATAATTCTGTGACAGATGAATAGTTAATCAATTTATGTCCTATTATTTAGTAAGAGAGTCAATTTCTGAAACTTTAAGGTAAAATTGATGTAGGTAAGGGTTATTTTATTTCATTTCGGTTGGCCAATTTCAAGTTTTGACATGAAAAGACACTATATTTTCACTACCAAAATCGATTTGAAAAAAGTTGACAAAATTGACACACCCTAGTCCTAGTGTGCATACATGGAGAGCTTCCCATCACCAGATTACAGTACTGAGATCTCTAAGGTTGAGGATGCTATTTTATTCCCGTGTGTGTCGGGGGTGGGGAGGCAACTGGGCATTCGAGTAAGTGGGGTTAAGTGTGATAATTCACAAATTCGTTTTTTTTTTTGTGGGATAACACTTTTGGTACCCCCAAGGAAAAAAAAAAAAAAAATTTTATTGTTGGAAAAAAGGCATGTTAGCACTCATTGAGTTTAGCAACTACCTCACTGTTTAATGACTTCACAGAAACCACCTTTCGATCCCTCAATTACGACCGAAACACTTATCGCGCCCTTCTCAGTTCACTGGCTCTAGGGTTAGGTCAGGTTAAATAAAGTATATGGTTAATTAGCTTTTTAGATACTGTATATGGGTTTAAAAAAATAGCACTTCGCTTACGCTGAGATGCGCACGTGTGTTTACTTGCTTAGAGTTTAAGCGTCGTGCTCACCCGAATAGGAATGGAAAGTGGGTTCTGAAATTATTTATGTATGAAATGAATATGTACCCAGTTTTCACACAGCAGTCCTCTTCCCCCTCCACTCCCCACTACGGTTTTAATGTTGTACAATAATTCCCGCATAACATGCAATGGAATCGTGTGAAAAATTATTACAATGCACGTACAAAACGTACTTAAAAAATTGTTTAACCATTTTGTTTTTTAGGTGAGCTTGTGGAAAGAGACTTTAGATGGGCAATGGATTTGCTTGAGCGACACTTCTAAGACTCAAGCCTCTGAACAAAGAACGCTTTAAAAGTTGTAGAATTTATGCATTGTTCATAATTGTCTTACATTATTATTTTATTAATTTAATACTTATTGTAACAACATTTATATATTTAAAATATATTTTAAAATTATTTTTTCTTTTACCCAATTCCATTTCGAAATTACAACATTTTGGTAAGAATTCATACTTTAATAATGAATTTTTGAGAGTATGTATTAGCATAGATCAACTCTCTCTGTATATATTTTACACTGCGTAGAAAAAAATAGAAATAATTTACAGGGTGTCTGCAAGGTAAAAAAAAAAAAAAGTCCTAAAATTTACTGTTGGGTCATAATTTACTTTTCTTATTTTTTACTATTGCACACTGGTGTTTGTTAGCAAATAGGAAATAATGACAAATTAAATATGATGAAATGTTAATAAATAAATGTATACTAAAATTGTTTATTATTTTTCCGCAAACGTCAATTGTCCGTCATTTTTACTTTATATATACAGTACTGTGCAAAAGTCAGAGACCACTGTCGATCTGATAACTATTAGATAATCTGTTGTATGAAAATTGGTTTTGATACTAAAATACATATTAACTAGAACCTCTGGTTCATATTAACGTACAACTAAGTTATTACTTAAGTGTATAAAGTTGTATAAGCTGGATGACCCTCTAGTCTGCATAAATTGGATTTGAGGGTTGATTCATTATATTACTTATAACGCGTGTGTTTAAAGATCTAGCGAACTATTACTGATGGATCTGCAGTAAATGCTCCGAAGCTATTGTTATATCAATATTTACAATTAAAAGTATTGACATATTCACTTAAATTCTGCAAAACAAATTTATCCAAAACGTTTCTCATTATCCTAATTCATGTTGTTTTTCTTCTTTCACAGGCTTAAGAAATGACAAAAAGTACAATTTCTGATGAGATTAGATATAAAATAATACATTTGCATGGTGAGGGACTGAGTCAAAGAAAAATAAGTAAATCTACAGGCGTTTCCAAAACTGGTGTACAAAAAATCTTGGCTCGTCACAGATCAAATGGGACCCCAGCTGATCGTCCTAGATCAGGGAGGCCCTCTAAGCTTTCTCCATCTGATCTACAATATCTAAAGATTATTTCCCTTCGAGACACACACAAATCCAGCACTTCACTCGCAGCGGATCTCGAAAAAACAACAGGTATCTCAGTTGATCCTTCTACTGTACGAAGGAAGCTTAATTCAGTAGGTCTCAGATGTCCAATACTTGTGTTCCAAAGCACATTTTCTTCTCCTCTCTTTATTTCCATTCCTTAAAAGTGGCTTTTTTGCTGCAACACGTCTTTTAAGACCTACTGAGTTTAGTTTCCTTCATACAGTAAAGGGATCAACTGAGACGCCTATTGTTTTTTCGAGATCATCTGCGAGTGAAGTGCTGGATTTGCGTCTGTCTCGAAGGGAAGTAATCTTTAGATATTGTAGATCAGATGGAGAAAGCTTAGAGGGCCTCCCTGATCTAGGACGATCAGCTGGGGTCCCATTTGATCTGTGACGAGCCAAGATTTTTTGTACACCAGTTTTGGAAACGCCTGTAGATTCACTTATTTTTCTTTGACTCAGTCCCTCACCATGCAAATGTATTATTTTATATCTAATCTCATCAGAAATTGTACTTTTTGTCATTTCTTAAACCCGTGAAAGAAAAAAACAGCGTGAATTAGGATTATGAGAAACATTTTGGATAAATTTGTTTTGCAGAATTTAAGTGAATATGTCAATACTTTTAATTGTAAATATTGATATAACAATAGCTTAGGAGCATTTACTGCAGATCCATCAGTAATAGTTTGCTAGATCTTTAAACACATGCGTTATAACTTATAATATAATGAATCAACCCTCGAGTCCAATTTATGCAGACTAGAGGGTCATCCCGCTTATACAACTTTATACACTTAAGTAATAACTTAGTTATACGTTAATATGAACCAGAGGTTCTAGTTAATATGTATTTCAGTATCAAAACCAATTTTCATACAACAGATTATCTAATAGTTATCAGATCGACAGTGGTCTCTGACTTTTGCACAGTACTGTATGTAAAGCAAAAGTCATAAAAAGTAGATTCATGTTATAAGATTTGTAGACACCCTGATTTACCATTATTTATCGTGATATCCAGCCAAATGAATATTACTGTAGATACTTGCTACCTAGCAGATGGAGTGAGAACTACACTGCACAAGGGCATACTCGCATGATTTAGAAGTACAGGGCGTCTCAGAAGTTGCGCACCACAAATTCAGGTCATCCGCACCTCTAAATATGGTGTACGACTTCTGAGACGCCCAGTATATCGATGAAAACTGAATGGGGTCACATTTATTTAGAAAAAACCTATACTTAATCCATTAACTGACCGTAAATTTTATTATATGTATAACTTCATACCGTGAAACCTCGCTAACTTGGTCGAGACCCTGTATTGGGTCATGTTTGTAAAGGTTTATCGAATTTAAGTAGCAACATTATACTTACGCACCTTTGACTTAAAATTATGTCAGTCTCGTATGACATCCCATTCCTGATCTGTCATACTAAAACGAAAATACCATAACCTACAACTACTTTCACAGCTTCACGATTATTGTACTGTACACAACCTCTCTCGGGAAGTAATGGAAAGTTGTATTGTTCTTGTTTCCTCTAATCCAGTGGTTCCCAGTCTAGGGGTAAATTACCCCACGGGTAATGACACGCGATCCAAAAGTTATAAAAAATAATATCTAATGATTGGGGTAATGGAAGTGGATTAGAATTGGGTTTTGGGTAACCAACTAACCATACAAAAAGGGTTGGGAACCACTGCTCTAATCTATGGTATAACAGTAAGAAGCAAAATATGTCACAAATCCTAACCCTAATCCGAAATCACCAAACATTTTGACTTAATTTAAACGGACGAAACGTAATGGCAGTATGATTGTAGGGTTTCCGACATTTTCAGCCTACGCAGAAATCTGACAGACAACGAATAAACGATCGGTCGTTCAGTGACTGACTCCATTATCCCAAAGCAGTCACCACATTTTACATTTATTTACAATAAACGAACTTTAACTTTGAATGCGTTGAATACTCCTTTAGTTTTAATTTACAGTTGTCATTATGTCATCAGCCTCCAGCATCTATGATTGGCTGTAAAAATAGTCCCCGGCCGGGTTGTACGAATATAAACAAATAAATTTTATACTTTATTTTTATACATAATGAAAATTGCCCGATTTACCCTAATTTTAAAAACATATACCTATTTGGGTATTGAATAGGGGTTGCAAGTGCAAGCATTTTCATAAGATACTGTACTGTACATATAATGGACTATGGTCACGGTGGGACTCCTGAATCAGATTTGTAATGTTCACCTGATGTGACACTTGAAGTGTTGGGCACTAAAGCGTTAATCCGATAACAGTTAATTAACGAAGTTAACTTTTTTTAACGGACTATTAACGGAAGTTAATTTCCATTTATCGTTATCAGACCAGTTAACTTCCGATAACTCGATATTTAGTCTGTTAAAGTCCGTTAACACGTTAACTGCGAGGAGTCATTCACGGAAGATTACCGCTCCGCGAATGAATTCAAACCGCCATAACTTCAGTCTGCCAATTCCGTCCTCTGCCGCAGTGGAACGGCTCCTCTCTCTCGGCAAGGACATCCTGAGGCCCAAGAGGTCAAGACTGGCAGTTGGGCCTAACTTTGAGAAGTTGGTCTTTCTGAAGGGCAACCAGCACATTGTATCATAGTCTTTAATAAATGTGCCTAAAATTTAATTTTACCTTTCAGTTCCCGCCATAATAATTCTCTGGTAAATTAAAATTTAGTTAATGGTTAGTGGTTACAAGGGTTTCAAAACATGTAATCGGTACATTTTTTATTAAAAATAAAAAAAAAAGTTAAGCAAAAAAGTTGCAAAACTTGATAAAAATACAGTTAAATACCTATTTATTGTTGGATTTTGCATAAATAAACATTTTTTAAGGGTTTTAAAGCTTTTTTCCTTGATTTTTTTAAATGTTAGTAAAGAAATAGTTATTGTTAACGGATTATCGTTAACTTCCGTTAACTTTGTAGTAAAATTATCGGATTATCGTTATCGGAGTTAAAAATTGGGGTTAACGGATTATCGTTATCGAAGTTAACTTTTTGGTTAACGGTGCCCACCACTGGACACTTCTAGTTAGTTTTAGTATGAACGTTTATGAATGAAAACGGTTTATGAAGCGACTTAGTAATTACATTATACAGATTTATATTTCGAATAAAAGGCCGTCACTAGTGTAATAAAGCTTTCAGACTACGTAGTGAGCATTCTGGTTTAAGAAACAAAATAATTGCAATAAATTTTCTTAAAATCCTGGGAAAACGTACATTCAATTAAAAAAAATTGCATCCTGACTACAAACAGTAGTAGGGCTATACAGAGTGTTTATAAAGTCCCTATCTATTTCATTGAAAACGTAGCAAAAAGGGTAAAATTCAGTAATATAATAGAAGGCATACATTTAATGAATACTTGAACATATGATTCTACATGAGCACCATCAGTATTTCTAAAGTTCGAATCTGTCAGCAGCAATGCGGAACACATTTTGGGGCATGACAGGGGTTATTTTTGTAACTGCTGTTACGATATGAGCACATAAATGTCCCAGCTTCATTCAGATGGCATTTTAAACACCGTCGTCTTTCAACGAGATGGGGCACCTTGTCATTACGCAAACATTGTTAGGGAGTACCTAAATGAACGATTTCCACATCAGTGGATCGGACGTGGAGACAATAAATCCTGAGCGGCTCGTGACCTAACGCCCTTGGATTTCTTTGCATGGGGGCTTTATCAAATCAAACATCTATCAAACGAGGGTTACAGATCTGCAAGATTTACGTGCTCGTATCGTAACAGCAGTTACAAAAATAACCCCTGTCATCAGGGCCGTAACTAGGGTTTAGAAATTAGTGAGGTCCAGATTTTTTTCGAGCGCGGCGGGACGAGCAAAATTCAGACCAAAATGACATCTACAAACACAACCCAAGCTATACACTAAACACAAAACCCTTGTCTATAATAAAAGCCCTCTAATGTTTAATACACGCTCGACGCTCCCTCTTTTCAAAAGAAAAGCGGTAATATGCGTTTCATACACGGAGAACGGTTCAGTCTCTTTTTTTTTTTTTAGGAAATAATTACCGAGGTCCGGACCTCGGTGACCTCATAGGTAGTTACGGCCATGCCTGTCATGCTTCAAAATGTGTTCCGCAATGCTGCTGACAAATTTGAACTCTGTAGAGATACTGATGGTGCTCATGTAGAATCATATGCTTAAGTATTCATTAAATGTATGCCATGTATCATGAGTCTAGCTGTTTCCCTTCTTGGGAAAGCTGAGCTCAGTGGAAATCAACTTCCCCTATATGAAGACGTTTTAAAAGAATATTTACAAACAAGATATCTCTTACTTATAGCTAGTGAGGAGAAAAAAAAAGCCAAATGCTAATGATGTGACAAGAATAGTTGCATCAAAGGTAAAAGAGATCTGGAAAAGTGCATCAATTCCAACAATATCAGAACAGCAAATATTAGCCAGAGTAAAGGATTGTCATGAAAAATCTAAAAATATGATGAAGACTGGTAGAAAAAGGAGGGATTTTGACCGCGTTCAAATCCAAAAATCAAAGGCTTTTTGATATTGCTGCCTGAAAATGCCATGATCTGTTTCCTTGCACTTGTGAAAAAGAGCTAAAAGTTCCTGCCATGGAACGTTCTTCCCTAATTGACCAAAGAGGTGCACGAAAAATGGCAATAGGCAGTATTGATTTACAGACAACGAAGAAACTGCAAATAAGATCTGAGCGTAAAGAACGAGAAAGAGCACGATTTTCTAAAAACATTGAAGATGGAGATATCAATAACCCATCCACTTCCAGGGAAGAGCCAATGGACTGAGATAACTTTCATACAATTCCTGATTCTGACACAACAGATATAGATAGAGAGCGTGATGATGATGATCACATTGAGGAAGGTATAAAGAAATCAGGTGAAGCACATAAACTCACGCGCAAATTGCCTTCATTAGCAAAAACTTGTGACCGATTCGGAATATCAGACAGAGCTGGTGCAGCCGTTGCCTCTGCTGTTCTGTAAGATTTTGGTCTCATTACCTCTGAAGATTATCACAATGTTGTGGATAAGAATAAGGTGAGACGGCAGAGAAAGAATATCAGAGAGGAGTTGAGTAAATCAAGTGAAGAAAGTATAGAAACATTGTATTTTGATGGAAGAAAGGACTTAACTAAAGCAAATATCTGTAAGGATGGGAGGTACTACAGTACAACAATTACTGAGGAACACATCACTCTTATAGCTGAACCAGAATCAAAATATCTTGGGCACTTCACTCCTGTGACTGGAAATTCAACTAACATTTCTAAGGGAGTGATAAAGTTTCTTAACAGTAACAATATTAAGGTAGACAATCTGAAGGTCATCGGATGTGATGGAACCAATGTAAACACTGGCATACATAATGGAGTTATCAGGCAACTAGAGGTACACAACAATACTCCTTTTCATTGGTTCGTGTGTTTGCTGCATACCAATGAGCTACCTCTCCGCCATTTGTTTAATTATTTGGATGGTAAAACCAAAGGACCAAAAGCCCTTGCTGGAAATGTTGGCAAAAGTCTTACTGCGTGCGAAAAGATGCCGGCTGTCAAGTTTGAAGCAATCAAATCAAGTAATATGCCTTCTATTCCGAGGGATCTCGATCTAAGCCAAGATCAAAAGTATCTCATGGAAATTTGTAATACAGTCATAGAAGGCCAATGTTCCCAAAACCTTGAAAACCGCAACCCAGGTTCTTTCAACCATGCCAGATGGTTAGACTTTATGTTGCGACCAAAAAGCCGTCAGAAAACTTGAAAACTCTGACCGAATTCATTGTTCGCGTTTATGCCCCAACGTGGTTTAATATAAAGCGAAATCCTTACCAAGATACCTATCTGATGAGCTTAAGGCAGTCATTGATCCTGTTATTGAAAGAGGGGCATATTTTGCTCACCCAGAAACTTTATTGGTCTCGATGTTATTTGATGAAAGTGATGAGAGAGTTAGCTTTCCGGCGCATTCTCTTAGCCAGGGAAAGTGTGTCTTCGGGCATTAGATTATTTAGACGGCCTAAAATTAATTTCTTGGCAAGAGACTACACAGATTTAATTCAATTTGGAGACTACCCAAGACATGAACCACCTCTGACAAAAAGCTTGACAAACACCCAGTTAGAGCTTATCGTAAGGGGTGATGAAACTAACCCTCCATTGAAAAAGTACCCATGTCATTCACAAGCTGTGGAAAGACATGTCAAACTTGTAACAGAAGTATCGGCTTCTGTCTGTGGCCAGGAAAATAGAGATGGTTTTATAAAGGCAAGAATTGCTTCAAGATCAAACATGCCTACATTTGAGTCAAAATGCGAATACAAATGTCAATAAACTACATGTAAAAACTAATGGAAGGGAGGTTGGAAAATAAATAAATAAATAAATAAATATTCTAGAACATCCTAGAAATTACATAACGCTTATAAAATGTTGTTTGGCCACGAGTTGGCAGTTTTTCGGCTGTAGTTATATTGTAAGATTTGAATTTGTGTGAAGTGTGAATCCTACGATTGCTTCACCATACAGCTTGAGAATTTCAGTTATACTTGAAGTCAGAAGATGGAGCTAAAATTTTGAAGATTAAAAGTTCAGAAAAATATTGACACATCATAATATAATTAGTAAAGCGATGTATACTACAATATTTAATATGCTATAATAATTTCAATATTATTCACGATGTTTAATTGTTTAGCATTATTTTAATAAAAATTTTCTAATTTCATTTGTTGTAACCGTTAAAGAAATCGTTTCAATTTGAAAAAAAAAAAAAAACATTTTGGTCAAAAAAAAAAATTTGTCCTGCATGGGCATTTGAGAAATCTGGCAACCCTACGTACTAGTATATATATATATATACACACACAGGATTGGTAGATACTAGTACGTAGGGTTGCCAGATTTTTCAAATGCCCATGCAGAAATTTTTTTTTTTTTTTTTAAGACCAAAAATTTTTTTTTTTCAAATTAAATTGAAACGATTTCTTCAACGGTTACAACAAACAAAATTAGAAAAATTTTATTAAAATAATGCTTAACAATTAAAAACATCGTGAATAATATTGAAATTATTGGCTCTTTTCCGTTCTACCCCAGCAACAAAAAATTAAATTATATATTATTTTCTACTGTAGTTTTACTTGCTGAATTCAATAATATACAGTAGTACCTCGCTTAACGCTCAGGATGCGTTCCTAGAAAATGGAGTGCTAACGGAATCAGCGCAAAATGGGGTCATTATAGCATGTTTATATAAAAGATAGGTGAACATATAAATTAAAGTAAAATAGTAATGACTCTTTTATTAACATATAAATGAAAGTAAAATAGTAATAACTCTTTTATTAAGGAAATATTGTTTATTTAGTGAGCAAATATTATGAAAAATGAATTACAGTATATAGCAAATACGATATTATTATTTACCAAATTAATCGCACTTATACAGTATTTCAGAAGAAGGGTCGGCCTTCGGTTCTTCAAGCCTTGGTTTTGTGGTCATGTAAGCATCAAGAGTTAATTGCCGTTTTTTAAGCTTTCTCTCACGATTTCTTAGTAGCAAGATATAATTTCAAGAACACCTCGCCTTGCCTTGGAACTCGGCTCATAATCTGAATCGTGTTCAACAAACTGATTCATGATTTCTGTGATTGTGGTGATGCTGTTGCTGAGGAATTCTGTTAATTTTTTTACTGGTGTTTCCTCCTCAGGATCAGATTCAGGTCTATTCTCAGTGCGTTGCTCTGCCAGTTCTTTAAGATCATCGTTGCTAAGACTCTCGCCATGAGATTGTAGCACGAAAAGCACCGAATGGCTAATTGACTCACTTAGAAATAATCAGGGATAATGTCCCCACGCTTGAGTTGCCAACTTGCCAGAAAGCGCTATAGCGAAACAGCGCAGAGCGGGGCAGCGTTAAGCGAGATACTACTGTATATCTTATTTTGGAGAAATTGATAACAAAAGAGTTATAGTCCGTTTATTTTATTTAAAAGTAGAGATTGCATTTAAGATTTCAATAAAAATGTCCTTTCCTTTTTGTCTTCTCCACAGAAATTCACATAAATAAGAATCTATCATATTTCTGGTTGTTCCCCAATGTCTCTTGTTCCTTTGTTTAGCTAAATCAACTGTACACCCTTGACGATTGGTTAGGTTAGGTCGTGATATTTTCGTTAGTTAGTCTTATAAGGTTAACTAAAGAAGGCTGGGGTAGAACGTTATTTCCTTAACTATGTTTATGAAATTCCATTTATCATCCATAACAATATCTACAAAAGAGAAAAAAATTAATAATTATAACCATAACTAATTAAAGCACGAATACTTTCTCAAAAATAAAATATATATATTATTGAATTCAGCAAGTAAAACTACACTAGAAATTGTTGCTGGGGTAGAACTGAAAAGATCCAAATTATTATACATAATATTGAAATATCGTAAATATTGAAATTATTATAGCATATTAAATATTGTTGTATACATCGCTTTACTAATTATATTATGACATGTGTCAATATTTTTCTGAACTTTTAATCTTCAAAATTTTAGCTCCATCTTCTGACTTCAAGTATAACTGAAATTCTCAAGTTGTATGGTGAAGCAATCGCAGGATTCAACACTTCACACAAATTCAAATCTTACAATACAGGGCTATTCAAATTGATTCATCCGATTTCAACTGAGAATACTTCCGTACCTATCAACCGTGCATCAACTGGGCATACACCACATGAAAGAGGAAATCTCCGAGTTTTACAAGGTCACCGCGAGAGGGCTCCAAAGTCACGCCGTGGCCTAGCCTAGCAACAAACAGTCAGTGTGAAAATGGCGTCCGCACAGCAGAAGGCGTTTTGTGTGTTGCAGTTTTCGTGCTGTAAATCGGTAGTCACAGTGCAGCGTGAGTTTCGTCGACGTTACAGAACAGATCCACCGGATGCTCTGAGCACCCGGTGGATCTGTTCTGTAACGTCGACGAAACTCACGCTGCACTGTGACTACCGATTTACAGCACGGAAACTGCAACACACAAAACGCCTTCTGCTGTGCGGACGCCATTTTCACACTGACTGTTTGTTGCTAGGCTAGGCCACGGCGTGACTTTGGAGCCCTCTCGCGGTGATCTTGTAAAACTCGGAGATTTCCTCTTTCATGTGGTGTATGCCCAGTTGATGCACGGTTGATAGGTACGGAAGTATTCTCAGTTGAAATCGGATGAATCAGTTTGAATAGCCCTGTACTATAAAAATTTAATTTTCATTGAGGGAGTAATGCATAATAGCGCACAAAACAAGTGTGAACGTGGTTGAACGTGTTTACAGCGCTGTGACTTGTGGCTAGGCTACAAATATCATAATTGATGCACATCGAGTGGGAGCATTTGCATAAAATTGACTGTCAGGATATTATTAATGAATTCGCAGGCAAAAAATGTCGCAAATTACAATTTTAAATATTTCTATTAATTATTATATATGTATTTCAATTTTTATGTATCTCATTTTCCGAAATAAATACTTTTGTTTGATTGTTTTTTTTTACTTATACACATATTTTTGGCGGGCCCTATCTTACATCCGCCTATAGGGCTATCCGCCACTGGTTAGGTCAACTGTACGCTCTTGACGATTGGTTAGGTTAGGTCGTGATATTTTCGTTAGTTAGCCTTATAAAGCTAACTAAAGGCTGGGGGCCCTGATCTTCAGGTGATCCAAGATCTTTGTACGAAGTTTCAAGAAACAGGTCGATGTGGAACTCAATATTTCCCAAATCTAAATTATATGTTTGGTAAATATTCGTTTAGCGGCCACCTCGTTTTTGGCATGAACCATGATTGAACGAAAGTTGACAAAGTGGGAAATTGAAATTGCTAACCAATCTTATACTACCACCCAAATTAGCTTACCCCTAGCCCAGAACACAATCTTCTTAAGTTCCCGTCTCTCCGATTTTCATAAATTATACATCAGTAACTTAGTTTCTCCATTAGGAATGTGATTTAGACAGTCTCTAGTAAAGGAAATGCTTCAAAACCTAACCTAACCCCCCAAAAATCTAGTGTGTTTTAACCAAACTTTTCTGGTCAATTTTGAGGTGCTTTGCACGAATCTGCCATTGGTTTCCTGTGCAAATGCGTAGTTTTTGAGATATCGTAACAAACATACGATATGTTCATGTTACGAGATCTCGTAAACGACGCATTACCACAGGAAACGCGCAAAACACCTCAAAATTAACTAGAAAAGTTTGCTCTCGTCATTTTCGTTTAAAGTGACCCAGGGGTGGGGAAACCCTCGCCCGCGGGCGAAATTTCGCCCACGAGCTAATTTCAATTCGCCCGCTTAGGTATTTATTATTTACTAAAAATTATTTATTTATAGCCCAGCAAATAGCTTTTTAAAATACATCTTGTATAGCGTGTCCCAAAGAAATGTATACCCACTTTGTTCGATAATACCAGCTATGAGGATAATAAATATATTACTTTTTATATGTTTTTTAATAAAGAATTTTCTCCTGAATCTAAATGTAATTATTTTTATTAAAAATTGAAAAACAAAAAAGTTACAGATGTTTAAATTATAATTATTATTTTCGAGACTTCATGTGCGATATTTTCTAATATTTTTGCACGTATTCGAGATAAGTTTGAAACCGACGGCACTGTGCAAAACTTACAAAAACAACGTTCTGGAAGACGTCGAACATCTTAGATAAAGTGTCATTTAACCATGGAATTTGTAAATTTTTTGAATTAACTAATAATTACAACATTTATGCTTCAATATCAACACTAAACATAAGTATCTCAAAACAGTCGGTTAAAATATTAGAAAATATCGCACATGAAGTCTCGAAAATAATAATTATAATTTAAACATCTGTAACTTTTTTGTTCTTCAATTTTTAATAAAAATAATTACATATTTAGATTCAGGAGAAAATTCTTTATTAAAAAACATATAAAAAGTAATATTTATTATCCTCATAGCTGGTATTATCGAACAAAGTGGGTATACATTTCTTTGGGACACGCTGTATATAAGCTTAAAATTTGCCAGACGCCCGCGGAGGTGTTTATGTTATCGATTTTCGCCCTTGGTACTGAAAAGTTTCCCCACCCCTGGTTAAACTAACGAAAATATCACAACTTAACCTAACTAACCATCAAGGGCGTACAGTTGACCTAACCGAGCATTCAATTAACCTAACCGGGCATTCAATTAACCTAACCGGTTAATATTGGTTATTTCACCTAAATATCTTCTGATCTTTTTGTATTAGGCACACACTGTCACATTTCGGGCAAGTTAGGGATGAGAGAATAACGCCGTAATTGATAAAAACATCATTGCTTTGTCTTCATCTAGGACACATGACGAATCAAGTTCTCAAAGTCGAAATCACATGAACGACACGTCATAATTCTATCGCAAACACCTCCAAACTGAATCCAATTAGAATTTACACGAATACTAATGTTGTCAATCTGGTGATTTTTTCTAACTAAAAAAAACCCACTAAATTTTCATTAAAAATCCTGTAAAACTACAAACTCACTAGACTTTGCTTTTAAAACTCTCGATTTTTTTAGGTTAGGTTAGGTTTTGAAGCATTTCCCTTACTAGAGTGTCTAAATCGCATTCCTGATGAAGAAACGAAGCTACCGATGTATAATTTATGAAAATCGGAGAGACGGGAGCTTAAGTAGATTATGACCCACAAGGCTCACCCTGTTCTACTCTGCCATCTAACGGCTTTGAAATGGGCGTGGTTTCCACTTACCCATAAACGAGGTGGCCGCTAAACTGAATATTGGCCAATATAACTTAGCACATGTTAGACGTCGGGTATCCTCGCTTTTACGGGCCTGAATTAATGTTTGCAAATTCAGGTACCTTTTATGGTCTAAAATTATTTAACCTATATAACGTATTTTCACAGATTGCAGTTGTTTAAATTTGGTAATTTTTTAGCAAGTTGTCAAGATGGAGACACTTTTTAAATTAATATTACAAATAGCCTTGATGGGCATTTGCTGCACTTTTTCCAGTTTTCTATAAGATAAGGAGTCGCGGTACTTTTCCGTTATACCCTCACAAATTGACGATTGGTTAGGTTTAGTCGTGATATTTTCGTTAAAACTAACGAAAATATTACGACTTAACCTAACCAATCGTCAATATATATGGAGTGGTGTTGCGGTGGACATCTTTAAAAGATTAGACGCCTGGCTCAGAACAATCCCCGATGAGCCGGGCGTACCTGGCTATGTAAGATGGACAAGAAACCAACTCACTACTCCACAAGGCCAACTCAAGAGGAGGGGTGACAAGCTTGACCTTCGTGAAATGAGGAATCATCGCACGGAACATTTGAAAAAAAAGGTTAATTTGGTTCTACATAATTTAGGAGAGTCACATTATTAGTTAGAATTTAGGACCGTAAAAGCGAGGATAGCCTAGAAGTGTTTTTCAACTATTTTAAAAGTTATAAGTATAACTATACTCTAACACGAATTTTAACTGTTGTAACCTAATCCTAAATATACAGAATGTCATAAAACAAACAGTCGTAAGACCAAACTATTTATACCTTTGTTTGGCTCCAGTTTTTTATAATCTTAAAAAGATGCTTCATCTGTTTATCTTTCACAAATTTCACTACACAGGCGTGAACGGTAACACTTAATTGTCAATATACTTTGTCATCAAGCTTCTTTTTCTTTGGATAACCTCAGTCCGACTCACTGGAGTTAACAAGACTGGAGATTGGGAAAATATGAAAATA